>JAYJME010001922.1:0-14930 GCA_036873775.1 Costaria costata
GTTGTTGTTGTTGTTGTTGTTGTTGTTGTTGTTGTTGTTGTTGTTGTTGTTGTTGTTGTTGTTGTTGTTGTTGTTGAGAATGCGCTATTGCAACAAAAGCAACAGCTATATGGATATTGATATCCTACGTATCACATTGCATTTTAGTTCCACAGCAAATGAGACTGCTGCACGGCAAGCTGTTTATACGAGTAAGATGAAATCAACAGACAGCGAGACGGCTGTACGATACACGAATACTACAAGTGCAACATAAAATGAAACTATGAATAGTTGTGTACCAAGTGACAAGCTGTACGAACAGGCAACAACGATAGTCGGAAGAATTTCCTGATTTTTTTGCTCCGACTTGAACCAAAAAAAGAAACGAAGGCTTGCCGAAGGTGTCACCTATCCTAAAGTCTATATTCTTGTATTCTGTTGATGCGACGAAGCCTTACCGTTTACCGCAGCTTGCAGAGTTGAGCGTCTACCAATTTTGTAAAACTTCCAGTTGAATTTTGTGCGAGACATGTACAGTTCGTTGAAAATGCGAACATTTTTTTGGTTTTTGTCCCCCTCGATGAGGGTCACGGTTCACGCTATAGAGTTTCCATGCACAGGGCCGTTCGAGCTGAACCTGGCCTTGTAATGTAATATCGTCCTGCTGGCCCTGGCGGCGGCCGGCTATGATACATCGTTTCACACGTCGTACGCATCACGACCTAGATAAACTAGATCCTCACCTGCACGAAGTATTTTTTCGAGTTATTGTCGTATTTGAGTTCCGACAATGTCCTGGTCAATTTTTGATCCCTCATAGCCAGTAGAAAAACAAACCCCAAAACGAAACCAAACAAAGTAAGTCATACTTTACGTTTTTACTTAAGTTACATGTTTTTTTTTCTTTCCAACTTTCGATAAGCGCCACGATCTCCAGCTGAGTAACTAACCTGTTTTTATTTGTTTAACTTTCGATAAGCACCACGATCTCCAGCTGAGTAACTTTCATGTGTTTGTTTTTGTTTTTTCAACTTTCGATAAGCACCACGATCTCCAGCCGACGCACAAAAGATAACTACGAAGTATATAATGTAATCGTATCGACAAGCGGTTTACTGCCCTCACAGCCGATGTACATACTACATAAGCTATTTATTACTTGTATTGCATTTACCGTGGGTAATTTATTGGTCTACCTATGGCATATTAACTGTTGTTTTTTTCATCATTTTGTTAAAGATAATACCAAAGGTAAAACTCCAACAACCTGTATCGTACTCGCCACCGGCCGTCGCCTGCCGCTGATCAGCTGTGTAACATCGCGTTCGTGAAGACTCACAAGACGGCTTCTACCACCCTGGCGTACTTGTTATTTCGTTATGGACGGAGGCATCACAAGAAGGTAAACACGCCTCCAATCTCGCACAACCCACAACGGTTTGTTCGTTCGTGCTGTTGGTATGTAGACAAATTAAAAAAAAAACACAGCTGTGAGATTTCTTTTTTTCTCTTCAAAAGTCGTCTTTGCAAGCTTTGGTCTGGTTTATACGCACCAGATAGTAAGGCCCATCTTATGCAAAAAAATAAGAAAGTGTGGCTATTCTTTGGGCGCGAAAGCCGGTAATCACGGAGGTCGGGACAGGAATGCTTTTTGGTCAAGGTTCCTATATTGGCATTGATCGGGTGGTTTCCAGGTTTCTCGTCCAACCGCCACATGGGTATATCCTCCGGCGTTGGTAGTTCCATCTCTCCGAGGGCATGAGTATGCTCACCTTGTTGTACGGCTGTGTCACCCGTACTGTATTCCAAGACAACAAAAATGCCGTGTTGGGCAGTTGGTGATGTTTGTCCCGTGGCAAGTAACCATTGCAGATCTACGAAATACCCTTGGAATGCGAGGCAAGGTGTTCCCCCTTTGGCGGGCGTTCCGGTGTACGAAACCGACGAAAATACGCCGTGGTTACAGTCTGTCAACTTGCAGCAGCGGGAGCAGCCCAGACCGTACGTAAGCAATATGACTTCTCAGTCACGCGCGATACCTGATCTCGCACAAGAATCGCTTCCACTGCAGCCAGAAGCAGCGGCAGTAGCGACAACATTGGCTTCTCGTGCGATAAAAGTCGCGACAAATGATACTGGTAGATGTTATTTTAGACCTGCACCGCACGGCGCATCAAGGTTGCTTTCGCTACATGTCCAGTCCGGACTGCGCACACCAAGGATACAGATTACCGGGTATATTGCTGTTGAAAATACATTGCTCTTTCTAGCCTTTTGCCGCAACTTGGAGCACCGCGCAGGCGGCTCTACGAAGAAGCTGCAGGTGGAAGTATACACGAGACGCGCAGCAGTGTGGCGTCAGTGGGATCCACGAGGGATCTGTGAGGGATCTGTGAGGGATAGGTCGCACGATTATCGACAAAGCGTGTACCCAGAAAAGTGGAAATCGCGCGCGATTGGATGAAATGGAACGGATAATACCCCGACAACACGGGCCCTTAGTGCCTCAAGTGGCTTCACCAAACTTCTGCCTACCTCTTCTCAATCGCAGGCCCTCCAGGGCACTAAATAGAGGGCGTGTGATCCAATGCCGTGTCGACACCAGAAGAGGGAAAAACGCAAGCCCACACTGGCCTTCGGCTGCACACCGGGCTACTTTGGTCGTTTTGGTGCGTCGGGTGCAATCGGTTTCGGTGCGCCATTTATTTAACCTCCTTTCCTCTTTCCCCGCGCCCCCGCTGTCCCAATCGACACGTCGCTTGCCTAACTCGTTGTATCGGGGGACGCAGCTTGCACACTTTGACGACCACAACTCGGCGATCCCCCTGGAGGAAGCCGTCACGCAGGTGTGTGTGTGTTCTTCATTTTAGACGTTATTTCTGCCCATCGACATGAGCACATCCAGTGTTCGTGCTGGTTCTGTTGGTACGGGGGAACACAGTAACCATAACTTAATATGGTTGGAAAACATTGGAGCATATATAAAGGTTCTTGTGTCTATCGTGTGTCCTAATTAATATGGTCCAAAGTAGTAGGAGGGATGCATACAAGCTCTGTGGTCACAGAAGCTTGGAGACAAGAGACAATACATCCCAAAACCGAGTAAAGATATTACGGTACGCAGAGACGGGTATAGCACCTTGTGGTGAAAATATTCTGGTCGACGGCGCTGTCAAGTGAGAGGACGTGCCCATTACATGGTTGGAATGTTTTTTTTTGTGTTTTGCAACATCGTTGGAATGTGGGATTGGAGTTGTGTACTTCTCTTATTAATACTTGGATTGGAGGTGTCGAGACACACCGGGGTGGGTTGTACGCGTAACCGAGACGCCAAATGTGGGACGGTAGTCCCGTAGCAGGTACTTCTCTTATTATAGTTGGGTTGGAGGTGTGGAGACACACCGAGGTGGGTTGTACGCGTAACCACACGCTCGGGGGTCAACAACGAGGATAACCTCAGAATCCCCCCGAGGAGCCAGGATGCCCTTGAAGGATTATAGTGACAATGAGGCGGTACGATCTAGGGGACAGGACCTGGTATCCACAGAAAGGTCATTTGAGTACCCCAATATCGTTGGAATTTCGTTTGTGTTTCCCAATATCGTTGGAATTTCATGTGTGTTGAACAATAAGGCCATGGTATACCGGTATTCCATCGGGTTTGTACTTTCAGTTTCTCTCGAAGTCAATTTTGATGTGTGGTATACAGGTCCCCGAGCGAGGAACCTCAGAAAATTTGGTGCACTCCCCTACCGTACGAAGCATGCCTCCATACGCAATGCAACGCCAAACGTACTGGATACGTAGGAAAGGTGCAGTGCTGGTAGTCGTGTAGTTCTTTCTTTGACGCGCGCAGAGTCGCCATTCGAGTTGCTACCTCGTGGTGTAACTGCAGTACTAGATCGATCGAAGTCACTACTGACGTATACATGAAGCGTATCAATTTCATTGCAATCACGTGGGATATAGAACACGCGCGCCCGACGCACAACGCAGCTCGCGAAGCTGAATATCAACCACTCAATCGGCCGAAACATCACAGCTGACTTCAACCACTCAACAGCCCGACGTTTTTGTGCGGTTCTCACGCCACGGAACCGTTCTGATATTGCCTTGTGCTCACTTTTGAACCCTGAGGTCAACTTCGTTTCGGATCGAAGTAAAAGGCTCGTCTTCGTCTTCGTCCTTTGGCTTTTGTGGCGTTCGGTGTGGAAACCTGAGCAGGAATAGACGGTTGACGCTCACGCGTAGTAGTTGCAGCACGGATGCGTACGGCTTGGCCCAGCTTCGACAGAATTCTTGACAATGCACACAAATTCCTCCCCGTTGCAGCTTCATCCCTAGAATTCTCTCAGGCCGTCGGGGTAAGTGTTGGTGTTCGTGTTAGTCTTAGGGTTGGGGTTAGGGAAACACATATTATAGAGCTGTTAGTCGGCAGAACTTATAAACTAGTCGGTAGGTGCCGTTAGCCAACTAATCGTCTTCAGTAGGCAAGTCGGCTGGCGAACGAAGCCAGCCAACTGATGGCCAGCCGACGTGCCGACTTAATTAAGTCAGGCGATCTAAGCGAGCCAAAGCAGCCCCCCCCCGGCCGAGGGGACCCCGCCCGAAAAGCATAAAAAAAGTATTCCACATAAAACAATTCTTCCTGCAAGAGTGGAAACCCAATTAGTCGGATAGTCGGCACCTCCGGGAAACGACTAACTATTAGTCCGACTCATATCTAGCTCGTGACTTAAGTCGTGCCGATTCTCACAGCTCTAGAATTACAAGTTCAACCATTTTGTCGAAGCTCTGCAAAGTCGTACGCACGGCTCAGTAGTTGGACGGTGCTGCCGTTCGGCGTCATGAATGATGACGTCGACGACGACTATCAGCTATGAGTCCTGGCCTGGGGTGCAAAGAGCTCGACGCTATGCGCTGGAGCTGCCTCCGACGATTCCCTTTAATCGAAACCGATCGACGCTTGCGACGGCAGGGGTGCACCAATCATGTTTTTTTTTCTGAGGCTCCTGATTGGATGCCCTCTCTCTACATCCCCCGAAACTCGGCTTCTTTTGGATAACCGAACGGGCAACGCAATGAACAATCCCACGACGACGGCCGTAAGATAAGGACTGACGAGATGGAGTCGTCCCTCAGTGGAAGAGCTTCGCTAGCCAGAAACAAAAATGGTCGAAAAGATCCGACTCGCACCTCTCTATCGTAGCACGCGTCGATCGCTGCATGAGATCATGGGTCGGTCAAAAACTCTAGCTTGAGTGCATCGATGGGAGCCATCCGTGTATTCAACGGGCGATTGCTGGACAAGAGCTTTAGCTTGTTGAGAGCATGGGGTGAGCTTTTTCTGTTCGGCAGACAATTATTGGCACCCCGTCTTGCGACCACGGACTGCTGTTTATCATATCGACATTTTAACAAACATGCTCTCCGGTCTCTGGAAGAAACCCATCCAAAGGCACGCGAGTGCTTAGTCAACTCTGGCTAGCCGTTTTCGTACGTGAAAAAAATACGAGCTCCTCCCGCTGATGCCCCCCCGTCCCCCCCCACCGCTTCTCTCGTGATGATGGCGCCCCTTGCGGCGACGACACTTTGATGGTCTTAACGAGCAGACGAAGAACGGGAAGGGGCGTGTGGACATCATGCACTACCACATGTCCGTGTTCGGGCAGTACGGGGGCACGTGGAACCAGGCCGAGGACTACTACCGACGGATAATGAGGGACTCCGAGAAGGTCAACTTCATCACCGTTGTGCGGGAGCCGCGAAGTCACTTACTGAGGTAGGCAACAACATACCTCGGTCACTACCCAACCCGGAGACAACGACGAAAATACAGTTTCGTTCCGCAAACCTCGGTAGCTGCTGCCGACGCATGCTACACACCTAACAATTCTGAGGCCCCTGTCCTGAGGAGCTCAATACTTTTCCCAACAACGGCGCAGTCTCACGTGTAAACGTCGAGTAACCACTGGCCGATGGCCGGCCCGCTCCAATCGCGCTAATAGTGTTCCTTTTAAAACGGGGGAACCAAACTGGACCCGGCTATTCTTGCCGCTCCTTCGGGATCCCATGCTCCGAGTTTTTGTGGCAACCTCATCGTGCCAGATGTACTCCTGCGAAAGAGCCGACGCGTGCTATGTACACACCTCAACATTGCGAGGGCCCTTGGCTGAGGAGCTCTGTACCTTTTCCCAACAACCGAAATCGAAAAAAACAATGAGTCGTAACTAAGACCGATACACATATGCCATGGGCTAAAATAAACCAATGAGCGGGAGAAACAAATGATAATATCAGAAATACCCTCGAGCATGATTCAACATTGCTACAATGTTCGCAAGATTTACGCGTACTCGAAGGAGGTAAGTGGAGGTACCCCGAGAAAGCAAGATTTGGAACGACTACGAGTAACCGAAACAAAACAAACAGACCGATGTGAATATGTATCTAACCATAATGTATTTACGGAGGACCATAATTGTCGGGTCCTCCCATAGAGACAAAAACCTACCAGGTACTGGTATATCTTCTTTTTCCCTGTTTGGTAGTATGCGGGCCCCTCGGTGTCCTGCTGCCAGTCGTAAAACGTATGTATCTGATATGTATGTACGCTGGGTTGTTTTGTAATGTATTTTTCTCAACTGAGGGGTACGATTTGCTTGAGTTACTTCGTATGTATGCGTATTATTTCTGTCTGTATTTCTATCTTTCCGGAGGTATTCTTCCACTCCAGAGTTCTTGGAGCCTATCCTGTGTCCACGGGCTTGATTTTTAGCGATGAGTTAATGTGAGAACAACAAACAACAACAAAAGCAAATATCTTTACCCTATTTTACCAACCGTATGTGGTCCTGATGACTATGGTTGATATGGTCTAGTCCCCGGTAGATAGAAGTAAAATACACATCGGACTCCTTGTATAGATATTGTGCAGTTTGCTAGTCGAGGGAGCCCCGTGAGTGTTGCATGTTTTGTGCTCGAAGTGCAACCGCTACCGTAGAGCTCGGCGCTGGTTGGAGTGGCTCGGTTTGTTAAGGCTGTAGCTCTTAGTTGAGGCTGCATGTTGGCATGTTCGTACCCGACTACGTAGATGCCTTGTAGGAGCAGGGGCGGAAGAGGCGAGAGAGTCACGTATGTCCGCTGGCGGTCGGGTTGCCTGAGCGCCTTAGACGCGAGCGAGGGATGGAATCTGCGTTGTACCCCCCAGATCTTGTGGGCCAGACTCGCAACTGTTGTCACGTCCTGCTTTGTCCTCAGATGTTAACTCCCTCCTGATGGCGTGAAACGGGAGGAGGGGAGTGGGGGAGGGGGCGTGGGCGGGAACTAGAGAAACCTGTCAACATTGGGAAAGTGATGCGTACGTAACGTTCAAGCGTCGAATAGTCTTCATCCACTAACTGCTGTGGACCCCCCTTTTGCTGGTCGTTTGACATCGTTTTTCTTGCGCCCTCCTCCTTGCCTTTGTTGTCGCTTCCCTATATGTTCCTTCCGCTTCTGTGTTGTGTGCTTGCTCGCCGCTCGCTTTTGCCGCGACCCCGCTCGGCTCGACGCTATCTTCAGCTACTACTACTACTTTTTACAGCCGAAGACGAAGGTCAGAGTGCGCCCATCTGACAATATATGTCTCGGTGATTTTGGCAGTCTTTGATGCCGTTCCATTACGCGTTGGGCTTTCTAAGCACCGCAACAACGCGAGTTTTCGTCTAGTGTACGTCGTGAACGTTCAGAGAGGCCTCGCCCGAGCGTGAAACCATCTGGGCACCAACGTGGCACAAATCCGCGTGCCAGGGATATGCTTGTTTTTGAGTTGTCCACCCTGGATGTATTTGATGTGTGCTCGAATTGGTACTGGCTGCTTAAAGATCTACAGTACCGTGTACTGGTATTGCAGTGCATAACAAACGTCGTGGGACGGATTTCAGAGCCGATTTCCTCCCTAAACAGCCTTAAGGGGAGGTACAAACCACGAAAATGGCGACTTTCAGAAGATGTCGTCGGTATGTTTCCGTAGACGCGTCGCTCTGCGTTTAAACTCTACGAAACCGGTCGTCCACAAAATCGGCTTTGAGATTCGTTCGAGGGGGGTGGGGTGTTCTACACTGTCACATAAGCCAAGGCCAGCGAAACGAGCGAGTAGAGAGTGGGCTGCATATACGTACTCGTGGGAGAAGGGTCCGCCAAATATCGCTGTGTATTTGCTCGTTGAGCAGCACTCGGGCGCGACTGAAGGCTGGCCTCTGGTGTTTGCGGGACGCATTTTGCGTTTACATGCCAGCAATTTTAGCAGATAAACCTGTAGTACTCGCGATCGAACTACGGGAACTATCCCACGCAGCCTGCAAATACCGGTCTGAGTTTCGACGAAATCCTCGACCTCGCAGCTGACGTTTTTTCTTTGTTTTCATATATATATTCTTGCCCTACATGCGAGAAGCCTATCTGACGCCCGTCCGTTTTTTCCCTCTTGCACCGACTTGGACAGAAATCGATCGGGTCGTTTTTGCATCAACAGAGCGGCGACAAGGTCCACTCTCGCTTGTTCAACCCGCTCGCGGCAGAGTTTGGCATTAAGACACGCCCGGAGATGGAGGCATTGATTGCGGATGCGCTCCCGAACTTCAAGCTGGTAAGCCATCCTCCAGCTTTGTAGCACAGGCAAGTAGAGGTTGTGCGATCGCTGCAAACGTTACGTTATAGCACAGCCTAGTAGAGTGTGCGATCGCTGCAAGCGTTACGTTGTAGCAGAGCCCAGTAGAGTGTGCGATCGCTTCGGGCGTTACCTTGTGGCGCAGCCTAGCAGAGTGTGCGATCGCTGCAAGCGTTACACAGTAGCCGCTTGGTCCTCGCGGGAGGCGTCGAGCAATTGACGGGTGCACCCGATATGTTGGGCGTGCCTGAAGAGAGGCCTTCGAATCCCTAAATCCCGTGCTGATTCGTGATAGGGATGATCGGAGTTTCGTCGATTTCCGCCAAAGGACGGGCGCCTCCACACCCCCATGCTCGATAGAAGGAACTATGATACCGGTCGGGCTAGTTCGGTCACGTCATTGGAGTAACCCAGCAGGTAGTTCCTTCTGGCTCCGGAGATCGATGATGACGAGTCTGGGTGATCGAGCCCCAAAGTTTACTATTTTTGTTCGTTGAAAGAAGTACCTGTCGGGCTATTTCAGCCACGTGAATTGAGTAGCCAACCCACCAGGTAGTTCCTCTAGCGAACACCACACTCTTTCCCTTCCTCAAGGTCCTGTCCGCGTACGGCAGAAGCTCTCGTGTCTTTTGCCCGGCGTTTGCCCGTCGTTGCAAACAGAACGGCCCGTTTTGGCTATTTGCCATGGCAGCACATCCTCTATATCTCTTGTACCACTGAATAAACGACCCCAGACTGCTGTAGTTTCAAGTATGGATAGTTTTCCCTCAAAAACGTGGGTGGAGTGTTAAAGGGGCTATAGGATCATTCTGTTGTGTAGGCGCCCTCTGATGCCCTCCTTATTGGCGAAGAAGGCGGTGTTTTGGCCTCTGCTGTTCGCCTTTTGCGATTGTTGGACGCAGGCGCTGAATCGTTGTGTTTCTGCGTCGTGCCTCGCCAGAGAGCACCCGCCACGCACTTGTCTACCTTATACGACGGTTTATATATATCACCCCCTCTCCCGTCGGACGAATTTCGAAGCCGATTTCCTCCGAATCCAGGGGGACACAATGCAGCAAAATTTGCGCCTTTTTTTTTCGGAAGGTCTCGTCGAGATGTTTCCATAGACGCGTCGACCGACGGACGTGCAACGATAGAGGTGGCATTTTTTGGCTAAAAATGTTTTCTGAATGACGGAGCTCCTTCACCCACACTCGTCGGGAGTCCATTCTTGTTTTGCAATATATTTCGTTGTGTGCCTATGTTATGGGATGGTTCATCGGGATAAGCTCACAATATGTCTCAAAGTTGGGGGTTTAGGACGAGGTACAGAGCCCCCCACGTGGGGAATCTCAGAAAAAAGAAGGTGCACCTAGAGATATCGTAGCATGTGTCGACGTTGAAAACTGCGCCGGTCGTCGAGAAAATCGGCATTGAATTTCGTCGGAGGGGTGTGTGTGTGCGTTATGCACCGTCGTATACGGTGCTTTGTTCCACGAGATGTTTGCTGCCCCCACGAGCCGCGTATCATGTATTAGGCCGGACGTGCGGTTGCCCCGGCTCTGCGGTTGTGTGTAACCTTCTACGGGTGGAACGAGCTCGCGGCAGAAGAACGAGTACGAAGGTCATTTTGCTTGCGCCCATGTGGTGCGACTTCTTGCCTTCGTTGTACTTCGGACAAGTAGAGCTTTTGCCACTTTTCGTTGTTCGACACTGCGGTTGACACGTTGGGCTTACCAGTTATTCGACACTTTTGGTTGACGCACGCTGTGTATGACACGAGACGAATAACCTTGAGGGCCGTTTTGATACGTCTTCTGGTATGCCCAGATCATCTTGACGGAGGAGTTCGACGAAGGGCTGATGGTGATGCGACGCCTTCTGGGGTGGTCGATGATAGACATGACGTATAGTTCCATGTACAAGACTGCCAAGGGGGCAACGCGATTCGACGGCATGCAGCTTGTCGATGTGCCGCATGTCGACGAACTCCCCGAGCAGGTGAGAGTTGGACTACAGTTTAGGCGAGGTGGAGAACGCTCGTGTGCCAAGTCTCAGGCACGCTCAAGGAGCTCCTTGTTGAAACGGCCGGCTTCGCTTGCTCGCTCCGCCTGTCCTTCGGTGCGCGCATCGAGCTTCGCCGCGATTTTTTTTCTCAACCAATGTGCTATCGTATAGCACGCAAGATAACACACCCGCTCCGACGAATTTCGAAGCTGATGCCCTGCACAAAAGGGAGGGTGCAATGCCGAGCGATGCGCCTATGGATAGGCTCTCGACGATATAAACCTCCATCTCCGTTGCCTAAATGCCGAGCGATGCGCCTATGGAAAGCTCTCGACGAAATATTTACAAAGCCACCATCTTCGTTACCTAGGTCTCCCTTGTTCTGGAGAAAATCGTCGGAGTTTCGTACCCGGGGGTGTGTTGCCTTGCGTGCTACACGGTATTTGGCCCCTCGCCACGTGCTCCGGTTGGAGTTGAATGGAGTCTTGCTTGCACATGCGTGTGCGCAAAACCTGCTCTGCGACACCGGTTGCTTCTTACCTGGCCACGAGGGCTGTATGTCTGGCAACGACCTCGTTCGATATTAGTTACCCCATCACGCACATAACCATGCGCGTTCAGGCAAATTCGCACTGCTAACCCCTTCGGAATTTCAGAGGGAAAAATTCACGGAAAAAATGGCGATTACAGCATCGACCACACGAAGCAACGCGGGCTTCTGGGTTGGAGGATGGTCAATTTGCTTTCAGAACTGCAGTTCACAATCCAAGGAGTTGTATGGCACGCGCGCAAGATGGCATTATGGTGCTTGTGCTGCTGCGCGCTTACACTAGTGTTGTAGCTGGTTGGTAAGGCCGCACATGTGGATTGTTTTGCTCGCGTTTTCTAGATCCCAAGAGGGTTGATAGTTACTACTACAGACTGGAGGGCTGCGGCGTAAAGAAAGCAACCTAATGTTTATTTCGCTCGCGATTCCAATCCCCGCTTGGGCCGTCACAGACACGACGCTTGATCGACGAGTTGACCGAACTGGACCAAATGCTGTACAGCGCCGCCAAGAAGGAGTATTCGAAGGTCAGAGCAGCACTTGTTGTACGTGGTGATGTTCACTCTGTTTTGTTTTTGCTTTGCTTTGCTTGTTTTTTTTTTTCTTTTTTTTTCTTGAAGCACCGCAGCCACAGAGCGACGCGCGGTTTTGAGTAGCGTACGCCTACTGGTATGGGTGCGATCGATATCGGATGGAACAGTGAGGAGGCGCCTAGGACTGACTCTCCCGGCGTCAGACTTACGTATGCTTCTATGCGCTCGTTTTTATTTTAGTGGAAACGACACATCAGCTGTGACATCGAGAATTTCGTCGAAACCCATATTTGCATGCTGTATATTTGCATGCTGTGTGTGATACTTCGATCGCGCGTATTACGGGTTTTATATGGTCTCGGGTTTTGTAGTGACTGATATTTCACTTCTCGCGGCCTCCTTGGGTCCGATCCATGGTCTCGGCAGAAGGGGGGGTTAGCAAGGAGATAACCGATTCCGTGTACCTTGTGAAGCAGATCGGTGGTAGCCGCTTTCTTCGATTCTGCGCAGCGTACGTCCTACTGTTTTTTTGAAGAGCGCTCTCCAAGTAGCACTCTACCATAGGTATACCAATGTATCCCCCCGTGACAGTAATATTTGGTATTGGGTGGCATTGTACTAAATCTATCTCGGTGGCGCGTCGTTGCCTCGTTTTACGATCTCCTCTCCTCTGTTCTTAGAGGAGAGATTCTGTCGGCGGGTTTCTCGGCGGCGATCTGGTCGATTTCAACGAGCTCCAGGGTGTCGTCAGCAGCTATCTGGACGCCAACACCTCCAGCAAAGCGAACACGATGTGAGGAACGAGAAGCGGAAATAATCCATTGTGCACTTGGTCTTACTTCCACCGAGAAAGTGCTGAACGGAGTTGGCAGTCCAGCCCTCTCGTACGACCTAACACGGACTAAAAACGCGACCGAAGGCCTCGTAGGAATGCGGATTTGGGGACTTTTTTTGTACCCCGACTATACGATTACGATTATAAGAAGAATTTATAGTATCCTAGGCTGGTCTAGGGCACGTAGGGTAGCCGACCCTAGGATAGGACCCACGCTCGTAGTGGAAGGGTTTCGCATGTGTTGGTGGGTAATTTGCCCGCGCCAAATTGAGATGCATTGTATTTGACCGATGCTTTTTTCCCCGCGTGCCTACCCCAGGTACAAAACTATTAACATCTATGCGAACGAGGAAAAAGCGCCACTGTACGAGTTCTGAGCATTTATAGCTGCGCACCGTGCCGAGCCAGCTGCGGAGAAACCGGAAAGGTGTGCCAACTGCTGTAGCGGCCGGTTTAGACGCCGCGCTCGAAAGCCCGTCGGGTCCCTCCTCTAGCGTTGCTTGTACAGCATAATAAGTATGTACTGAGCAGTGCCCGGCCTGCTTGTTCTTGCGCTCCCACGAGCGGGGTTCGCCGTTTGACGGTGGAAACGACGGGATCGGCGCCCCTGGTGGAGTAAAGATCTTTGGGCGAGTGAAGATCTTTCGGCGGGTAAATTGTGAGGTATGTCCTTACAGGATGACCAAATGCCCCGAAAATCTGACGAGATGCGCTTAGCTAATACGCCGAGGGAGGGGTATACGTACTCATGCTTGCGGGAAGCACTGGGTTATGGCCGTTCTTACCTCGTTCTGGGTGTTTTTCGCCTCCGTTGTTCCCAGCTCTCGGGTCGGGTCGAACTTGAGTGATGTCACAGAGTTTCGTGTTAGTGATGTGGGCCGGTGTGGAAAGTCTATATACTAGATACCGTAGTACACATGGTGCTGGATGAAGCGCTTCCCCCATATTGTTTTGGCCGCTTAGAGCTTTCTGTAACGAGGTGCCTTTCAGCGGTTAGCGAATAAAAGGAGGTCGTCGGAGATAGGCAAGGAGGCATCCGTGTTTGTAGTGTGTCGTTGGACCTTGTTGAAGGGACAGGTCTGATTCATCGTGGTAATTTACAAAGGGGACGATGGCGTCACGTACGCCCGACGTATTATAGTCGATTTGCGGCCATCTGTGCCGTTCTTGGCCGCCTGTTTGATATTCGGCACCCGGTGCGTATGCTTTGCGAGAGGGCAGCCGAAAGGGTACCCTCTAATTTATTTTTTGCAGCTATTTACTACCTGGTACATAGTAGCTGTATGCGGTGATGCGATGGTGTGTTATCCGAATAGATCACATGCGATCGCAGCCGACCCCCAATGAATAGGCTTTCTGAGGGGGGTGTGTGAGGAGAAATTGACCCCTTCTTCGGGTATTCAAAGGGATTTTGGGCATCTGCGGAAATTTCCTGCAGAACGTCAACAGAGTGGTTGGTCCCTGTCGGACAGTTCGGAGACGTGTCGTAGATGCGGGGAGGAGCTGTACATTATGTGTTGGTCGATACGATTCGTCCTGTGTCCGTGTCTTGAGGTGCGCCTTTTCCGTCTATATGATGGTCTAGTGTTTTATTTGTTGTATTTCAGTTGTTGTAACATACTGGTGTGTATGCTGTATGCCCAATAGTGAGGCGACTGGTGAACGCAGTGTGGAGGTTCTCTCAGTATGTATTGTCTCTTGTGTTGGTAATTTAATGTTTTTTTCAATTGCCGGTACGTCAGGGCTTGGAGCACAACCGAGACCAATGTTGGGTCCCTCAACTTTCGGGGAATTAAATATTTTTTTGTAAAATCAAACAAGCATCTCCCAGGAGGGCCATGGCAGAACGTCATTGGTTGGAAACTGTAACTTCGTCGTCTTGAAGTAGCTGAAGGCTGATGGTTCATTCGCCAATTCCTGGGTTTTCACTGAGGACCCTCTGTTTTCTGCTACTTTACCTCGTGTCAACCCCCCACTTTAATCAAAACGAACCTAACGCCTCATTTCTACCGTTGTTGTAGCAAATCTTGCCCTCATCAGCACCACCCATGTTCTCTTCTGCCCCCCCCCTCCATGATAATCAAAATACGATATCGTTCCGTTTCTTCTGTCAGCTGCTGACGTCTCTGGGAGAACACTATGGTACGAGTACATCGCCTCCTCCGTACGCAGCACAGCCCCCAACACCTTCTGTGCTGCATTCATACGCGATGTATCAGTGACTCCCTTATGCCCCCACCTGGATTTACAGCCAAGCCAGCGGCTTCAACAAGTCCACCCTCCGTCTCGAAAGGGACGCGTGGTCAATGCTCAAATGACTTAAGGCAAGCAACAAATGAGTACGCCCCCCCGTCCCCCCCCCGCGCGATCTCTTGCCACTACCATTGGACCGAGAGG
>JAYJME010001923.1:0-14928 GCA_036873775.1 Costaria costata
GTGTGCTCTTTGCAGGCTGCTCGTCATGATATTTATACGTCAGTTGGGCTCTTTAGAAGAGAGTTTGTGAAAAGTATCATAAATGGGAACGTACGTCAGTTCGGCTGTTTCGAAGAGCTGGGCTGTTCCAACGACCCAAGTTTACGAAACTGTATAGAGTTCTACATAACCTCGTACCTGGTGTACTGGTAAGGTATTGATGGTTCAGTGAGGGTCACGCGGTAGTGTGCCAGGCCTGTTTGAGATGTATATTAAACCCAATTTGTCTTAAAAACCTAATTGGTTTTATGTACCAGGTGTCTTTTAGCATGTCCGTGCCAAGCATTTTTTCCTCTCTTAAACGGATAGTTTCGTATATTGGTAAATACTTGATGATACAGTAGTGGGGGTCAAGGGGTGTGCCAGGTTTAAGTTGTTTGACCTCGCAAACCCAATTTCTCTTCAACCGGAATGGTGAACCTCGCATATTGGTAAGGTATTGATGGTTCAGTGAGGGTCGCGGTTTAAAGGCGTGTGTCAGCTTTAAGCTGTTTGACCTCTCTGAACTTAAACCCAATTTCTCTGAAGCCGAAATGGTAAACCTCGTATATTGGTAGCGTATTGACGGTACACTGGGGTCAAGGTTTAAGAGAGGGGTGTGTCAGCTTTAAGTTGTTTGACCCCGCTTAAATCCAATTTCCCTTAAACTGGAATGGGGAACCTCGTATATTGGTAAGGTACCAGGTATAGATTACACAATGGGGTCAAGGTTTAAAGGGGTGTGTCAGCTTTAAGCTGTTTGACCTCTCTTAACTTAAACCCAATTTCTCTTAAACCGGAATGGTTAACCTGGATATTGGTAGAGTATTGATTGTGCAGTGGGGGGCCAGGTCTAAGAGAGGGGTGTGCCAATACTGCGGGGGTTATGGTTTAAACGAGGGGTGTGTCGGGTTAAAGTTGTTTGACCCCTCTTAACCCTTTTACTATTAATACCCCAAAAAAGTATCCCACACTATTTATAAGTATTTTGTCCCCAAAAACCGTTTCCGGCTCTAAAGGGGTTAAGCCCAACTTATCTACTTCTCTTAAACCAGAATGGGTATCACATAGCTTTTAGTATGCCCGTCCAAGTTTCTCTTGAGCGAAGACAAGGGATGATACTGTATTGTAGTACAGCTGTCGCTAAGAACTCGCGCAGCTGTCGTCAAGTAGGGTGCGGGACCGTGTTGGCGAACGATTCAGGCAACTCCAATGGTTTCCCTTTTTTAATAGCGCTGTACAATCGCATGCGCTCATAATGAGGATTTCCTGTGGTACCTGGTAGTTGGTAAGGTATTTATTGATGGTAAGGTATTGGCGATATCGCTGCTGATACTTGCCAGGTATTCATATTGAGTGTTTGATGTTACTACAGTACAACTAGGTCATACAAAGGGTCCTTTCGTCGAGGATAAGGTACCTGTGGTAACAATAAGGTACCTGTGGTAACACTAAGGTAGTTGTGGTGATAATAAGTTACTGTGGTGATAATAAGGTACTGGTGTGGTGACGATAAGGTACTGCTGTGGTGATAATGAGGTAATGGTGATGAGATGCAGTAGTAGCAATACGAATGCCTTTCAAAATGTTTTCCACACTGTATGGTACCGGTATAATATAATGGTACCCATAAACAGAGACAAGGTGACGGTAATAGAGACATTGATACAAAGCGCGTTTCCAGCTGATACATGTAAAGCAACTGGAAAGTCGTATTTGAAGCTGGGATGGAAGACGGTAGCTATTAGTAATAGATCTTGTTCAGGGTATATCCAGCGGAGACAAAAGTGTTGATGTACCACTGACCTTATACTAAGTATACTTCGTATTGCTCTTATTAATAGTAAGGGTATTTTCAGCGGAGATTAGGTACTGTTGCAATGTCTTTCAGCGGGGATAAGGCGTTGATGGTGTTGATACTTGGTAGTCATATTTTTCGTAGATACCTGGTATGTCGAAGGTGTCTTTTCAACGGCGATAGGGTGTTTTTGGTGATAATAAACCGTTATTGGGGTATACCTGGTGTACTGTATTTTCAACAGAGATAAGGTATTGATGATAATTGATTATATATGATACCAATTACAAGGATCTGACTGTAGATGCTTGTATACGAAGGAATATTTCTATTATACAGTAAGAATAGGGCCTACTTCGTATATACGTAAGGTGGTCAGAATAAGGCGGCCACTCGATGTAGGGCGGTTGAAATCGATTGGCACAACGCGTTACGGTGTCTCTGAATACAACCGCCTGTACGACTAGGGCTGTCTCTCGATATAGAGCGGCCAAAATCCCTTCGCACGATATGATACCGCCTTGCAATAGGCTCCACTGCTGCTGTATGGGTCTTTTCAGCGGGGATAAATGGACAAGGTACACTGGTATTGGCGATGAATGGATGTTGCGAAGGGTCTTTCAGCGGAGATGAAGGTGTTGGCGGTATTGATACTCCCGCCAAGGTTCTTTTCAACGGAAAAAGGGGTATTGGTGATAATAGATCATTGTTACGATATTTTCAACGGAGATGAGGTATATTGATGATATACAGACACATCCTAAGGGTCATTTCAGCGGAGATAATACTCTGTAGACAGCGTGTTGATACCCATCGGAAAATTCGCAGGGTCTTTGCAGCGGAGATGAGCCACTGATGGTACTAGCTATTTGATATTTGAAGGGGCTTTTCTATTTTCAGGTCATGTGCGACGGTATTGGTGATATTTTATACCTGGTACAAGGTACCTAGTATTTCCAACGGTATTTTCAACGGAAATAATATATTGATGTTATTAAGATTAACCCCTTTGGGTAGCTACCTTTCGGACCCACGTGTACACTACTAATACCTGTAGAGAGCCGGGTGCAGTCTTATCAATCGATAAGGCACTGCTGCAGTATTAATAGATATACGAAGTATATCATAGACGAGTATTGTTATCAGCGGAGATAGATGAGGTATTGATGATAACGCCAGCGGGACAATCTCACATTTGTTGGGGATTCTATGTTGGCAAGACTACATATAATACAGTACGTAATCGTACTCACAGCTGACGTTTTTCAACTTTTTTACAAAATACAGTACGTAATGAAAAAAGTAAAAAAGTATATTCGTATGTTCGTATTTTCAGCTGAAACGAGTCATTCAGAGTTGCATCAATCTACTGCTGTATATCATATATATCATACCAGGGTACACTATCACCGTACACCGTAGTAGGACATCAGCGGTAGCACATACCAGTTACCTGTCGTCGTTACGTTTTTCATAGTAGGAGTAGTAGGAGTAGTCTATGGGTCCGTTTCAGTCACCTAGAAGTTGCCATTGCAGTAGCAGTAGTGGCAGTAGTAGTAGTAGTAGTAGTAGTAGTAGTAGTAGTAGTAGTCGTGATAGTAGTAGTAGTGGTGGTGGTAGTAGTAGTAGTAGCAGTGGTAGTGGTAGTAGTAGTAGTAGTAGTGGTGGTGGTGGTAGTGGTAGTAGTGGTGGTAGTAGTACTGTAGCAGTTGTAGTAGCAGTAGTGGTAGTAATAGCAGTAGTAGTACTGTAGTAATAGTAGTAGTAGTAGTAGTAGTAGTAGTAGTAGTAGTCCCGCGTGGTGTAATGACGCGGGCGGGCGAACATAAGGAAACGTTTCCCTCACCGGACAGATCATGATCTAGATTATTATCACGATCTAGATCATCTATATAGAAAATACCCGCCGTTATGAGATGTACAGGATCTGTACAGCAGCGCAGATCCAACGCAGGAAACATGTCCTTGGTCATGTAGATCGTACGTCTCCCACCCGGAAACCTGAACTATTACGGGGGACCATAGTTAATAGGACCTACTGTAGACACAATAAGACCTGCTGTAGACACAATAGAACCTACGGTAGACACCAAAATCTATATATTTCCCTATTTTTGCTAACCATATTTGGTCCTATTTATTATGGTCGCACAGATCAAGAATATGTATGTCCTGAAATATCTAGATCATCATCTACTGTAGATCTGGATCATCAAGTGGGGATCGGTGATATATATGTCCGACGTGTGACATATTATGGTATATCCTCTACTGTTTGTGATCCGTTTCGGGATATTTTCAGGGTTTCCTTCCGCCTTTGCTGGCGTTATTTAATTTAATTTTTAATTTTGTTTTCAACCTGTAACCGACGTTTAATAATGTTGTCTTTGTTTTACCTATTGGTGTTGCCTTTTTGCAGGTGCCGACTGGTGCGATAATGTACACCGTCGGCGCAAACGTTCGCGCCCGAGAGACCACCTTTCTACACAGCGCTAACGACACCGGCATGCTGGCCGTGCACGCGGGCTCCGACACCGTGTTCGAGGCGCAGGACTGCTCCTTTCAAGGATGGGTTGGCAGCAACGTGGTGGGTATTGGGATGGGATGGGGTGGCACGGGGTGGGGTGGCGTGGCGTGAGGTGTGATGGGATGGAATGGAGTGGGATGGGCTGTGCTGTGAAGGGTTGTGCTGTTTGGGCCATGCTGGTTGTGTTTTATCATCTTCACGTCTGATCTTTTGCTGTTTGCTGAGCATCTATGGATCGGCCACTCCTCGCTCTAACCCTTCTGAGATTTTGCTGCAGTAGATAATGTGTCGACCGATTGTTCCTCTCTGTAAAACGCGCCGATCTACTAACCCATTGCTAGATCATCTATCGATCGATCGATCATCTCTGTACAACCCACCGATCTACCGACGTACTGCCGTTAATATCATGGATCATCTATCGGTGACCAACCATCTCTGTGAAACCGGCCTATCTACTGACCTCTTGCTATATCATCCTC
Organism: Costaria costata; assembly: GCA_036873775.1. NCBI lineage: Eukaryota > Phaeophyceae > Laminariales > Agaraceae > Costaria > Costaria costata. The sequence continues at coordinate 4,826 of JAYJME010001923.1, forward strand.
CCTGAAAATCCTGGTCATCTCCTGGCCTATGATGTTGCTGAATCACGAACCGATCAACTCATCCTCTCTCTCTAACCCGCCGACCTACTGACCATTCAGCCAATCAATCGACCGACGCGTACTAAATATTGCTATTAACAAAAGTACATTGTCCCGAGCCTTCATCTTCTCCGCCGATCTACTGACCGATCCTCTCTCTGGCCCACCGATCTATAACACTTGGTATGATACCGACCGACCACCGGGTCGTGAATCAATCGATCGACCGACGTATTCTCTCTCTTTATCCGCTGATCTACGGACCTGTTGGTGAGTCATCATTGATCGGTCGACCGATCCTCTCCCCAGCCCTTCTGACCACTACCGCTAGGTAATCAATCCTCTCTCTAACCCGCCGGTCTATGAGACTGGCCGACCGCCGGGTCGTCAATGAATCAATCGACCGACCCTCTATCTTATCCGCTGATCTACTGACTCTTTGCTACTGGTAGATCATCAATCGATCGACCTACCTACCCTCTCTCTTATCGTACACCCATCGCCTCTGCATGTGGCATCACCCCCTCGCGTCCCCGCGGCAGGTGCTGGCAGACAAGTCCGGGACATTGCGGTTAGATTCCTGCGACTTTAGCGGGAGCACGGCGTCGAGGTTGGTGTCCGTTGAAGACGGTGGCAAGCTCGCCACCGTACGAAACGCGCATCTAAGCACCAAGAACTTTCTGGCCGTGAAGTGAGTTTGCCGTTCAAGGCGTCGCTGTAAATAGTGGTGTGTGCCTTTTACCCCCTGGTTTACTTCGAATTATACTGCTGTTGGTTCGTAGTACCTGCTGCTGCACAGCGAGTGTCTACTTTGTTTACGCTACCTTCGCTTGTATCACTACTACTACTACTACTACTACTACTACTACTACTACTACTACTACTACTACCACTACTACTACCACTACCACTACTACTACTACCACTACCACTACCACTACCACTACCACTACTACTACTACGACTACTGCTACTGCTACTGCTACTGCTACTACTACTGCTACTACTACTACTACTACTACTACTACTACTACTGCTACTACTACTGCTACTGCTACTGCTACTGCTACTACTGCTACTGCTACTACTACTACTACCACAACCACTTAGTACCACCGTCACCTCTACTGCCACTAACGCTACCACCACTATACTTCTACCATACTATGACTACTGCAATACTGCAATACTACTACTACTGCCACTACCTGTACCGCACAGCTACGGGGCCGACCTAGCGGTGGGACACAACCTGTCGACCTTTGGGGCGAACATCGCGGGGTGCGAGGACAGCGGCTGCACTGACGGGACCGAGTGCGAGGAGGGAGACCTTGGGGTCTACTGCGAGTGCTACAAGTCAATCCTTGGCTTCACGGAGGTGGGTGGGGGTGGGAGGCTGCACTCCTGCCTGTACGGTAGCTCTGTTGGTGTTGCTCATGTCGTGGGGTACGATAGGTGCAGTAGGTATGGCAGAAACTTGCAGTAGGTGCAACAAGAGTGCGAGGGGGGAGATCTGGGGGTCTAGTGAGAGTGCGACAAGTCCATCCTTGGCTTCGCGGATGTAGGTGAGGGTGGGAGGTGTCGCGGCTGCCTGTGGCTCTGTTGAGGTCATTCATGCCGTGGGGTGCGATAGGTACAGTAGGTTTGGCGGAAGGTACAGTAGGCGCAACATGTTGTCGTACGAATATATGAACTGTATACGGGTACAGTACATACGTGGATGCAGTATATATTGGCACAGTAGGTACAGCAGTAGGTGCAGTATTCAGCTGTCAGTATATCATACCTGGTACGTAGAGATACGACATTCGTGGCATGCCGTTCATGTGTTCAATGCACCTATATAGAATATATCATACTGCAGAGTGCAAAGCGCATCGGCAGTCAGTGGGATGACTGACTGCTGTATGCTTAACCCCTTTAGAGCCGGAAACGGTTTTTGGAACTTGGAAATAGTGTGGGATATATTTTGGGGTAGTAAAAGGGTTAACACTGTACGTTTGGACGCTGAAAAACATGGAGTGGCTCGGGGCGTCTTGAATTGAACACAGACGAACACCGGGATAAGGCGGCCCGGCCCCTACGCTCCTGTACAAATACATACGCCAATAAATACAATCCCACAAAAAATATTGTGTCCAGTGCCCCCCCCCCCCACCCCTTCGCTGTGTGTGGCTCTCGCTGCAGGGTGGCAATGGGGTTATCCCGGCGCACCGTTCCAAGGCGGTGGAATTCGCGTTCTGTCCAAGCCTGGCGGGAACGTTCGCGGAGTCGTTGTCTGTCACCAACGTGCTCGACAAGAGCAACACCCAGGTAGCTAACGGCACGCTTTGTGCTGTAGCGCAGCGATAGTGTTGTGTCCTGCATCTGTGTATCGCGCCCGTACGCTCGAACTGTCGCTTGCCATGTCACCGACTTGTGCGTTGCGAGGAAGGTGTGCGGTTCTCCCCGCTAATCTATTCGCACCAGTTACTATTACTGTAGGACTACGGAGCACTGCGAAAGGGCGTCGGGCGGACTCTATGCCAGCAAAAAAGCGAAAGCGCGTCTTGCAGAAGCGCGTTCTAGTAAATTTTGACCGTTGCTCTCACCACCGCTGAAGGTCGTTCATCCAGAACAAAAAGAAAACACGAATCATGACAGCAAAACGCGACATTTTCGGGAATCGTTTTACTTTGTCACGAATCGTGACGAACGAAAATTTGTGAAAAATCAAGAAAACAGAATGTCACGATTCGCGACAAAAAAAAAACTAGCAAAACATATAAAGCTCGTGACTTAACGCCTACCAGATATTTGAAAATTTCACGACGTTGTTTTTTTGTCACGAATATCGTTTTTTTTTTGCGTTCGTTGTGAATTACCCTAAGCCCTGAGCCGTCTGCGTTCACGTAAACATCAGGTCATCACGATCAAGGCGAAGGTTTACAAGCCGGAAACCTTCGCGTTGGTAGACCCTCCGGAGGTAATGCGGCTGGAGCCGTGTCTCGTCGGCGAGACGATGTCGGCGCGGCCACTTGGGGAGGCGCGGGTGCTGTTGCGAAACACGACTGCGCGCCGGAGGATTTTTGTCATCGAAGGTGTGTCAATTCGCCTTGGTTTAATCTAATTTTAAGGCTGTGAGCTTACCATGTTTCGGGAAACCCTGCTCAAAGCAGCTTTGTAGAGGGCGAGATTGCAAGGGTGTGCTTGGTAGGGTATATTGTATATTGTGTGGGATGCGCGGGTACCAAACCTGGTTGTATTGGTCATACCCGGGTAGATAACCTTCGAAATGCACCCTATTACGGGGGACCATAGTTTGGTCCGTAGTTAATAGGACCTACTGTATACACAATAGAACCTACTGTAGACACCAAAACCTATATATGTCCCGATTTTTGCTAACAGTATTTGGTCCTATTTACTATGGTCCCCCGTAATAAGCACGTTTGGTCTTGATGGCTACGTTCCACCGCAAATAATAGCAATGGTTGAAAAGACCGCATTTGTTCCTATATATCATACGTTGCTTATCATACCTGGGGCTCAAGAGGGTTAACGAGCACCAAGGTGTATATATATAAATAGGTATAGCAAATAAGTTTCTTGGAATTTTGTTTTACACCGCCGCAAGCATTTTTTGCGCCGCGTTCAACGGGGCATCGCACCGACATGGACCGACGGACGGCGAGCCCAATCCAACACCCCGGTTAAAGACAGAGAGGGGTACAACATTGCTCTCGGACCGGGAAATAGGAGGAGCCAAGCTCCAACAGCATGGACACAACGAAGCACGCACGGAAGGAACTCAGCAAGCAAGCGAACCAACACGCAAAGCAAACAGGCAAACAAGCAAGCACGCAAGCACGCAAGCAAAGAAGCAAGCAAGCCAGCATGCCAGCCAGCAAGTCAGGAAGCCAGGAAGCCAGCCAGGAAACCAGCCAGCGAGGAAACAAGCGAGAAAGCAATGAAGCAAGCCAGCAACCAAAGAAGCAAGCAAAAAGGCGTTAATCAGCAAGCAAGCCAGCTATCACAGCAAGCCAGCCAGCGAGCCAGCAAGGCTTCAAGCCAGCAAGCCAGCCAGCCAGCCAGCAAGCAAACTGGCAAGCAAACAGCAAGCCAGCAGCAAGCCAGCGAGCCAGCACGCAAGCCAGCGAGCCAGCGAGCCAGCCAGTCAGAAAGCGAGCTCAGCAAACAAGCAAAAGCCAGCAACGACGAGCCACCCACGAGGCACCCATCAGAACCGACGCCAATGGCGACGACAAGATGACTACACGCCAACAACAACTCAAAAACTGCAGGTACTTCTCACCAGGCCTACTCGACGAAGACGAAGATCAGCCAGTAACTAGCCGTGACTGATGACACGACGAAAGCAGCTTTTAGTTTGACGTACTGACCGAGACTACACGACGACGACAATCAATCACCTACTTGCTCATGACATACTCGAAGTATATAATCAAAAATAAAACTTCCACGTACTGACCACGATTAGACTACACGGCGCATCCACCTCAACTCGCTCATGACGTCACGAGGCATAATAAGACCTTTTTAGTGTGTACCATACCGCTATGATACCTTTATTCTTGGTACTGTGTGGCAAATGCTAAAATGCCATTAATACAGTAGGAGACCGGTCTTTAGGTTTTATTGCTAGGGCTGTGAGTCGACAGGATTTGACGACTAATAACTAATCGATAGCTGCCGTTAGCCAACTAACTGACATTAGTCGGCAAGTCGGCTAGCGAAGCCAGCTGATGGCCAGCCGACTTGCCGACTGAAATGTCAGGCGAGCGAAGCGAGCCGAATCAGCCCTCCCCGGCCGACCAAAAAAAAGAAAAAATGTATCCCGCATTCAAAATCGCTCCTGCAAGTATGGCAACCCAATAAGTCGGACAGTCGGCACCTCCGGAAAACGACAAACTATTAGTCCGACTAATCACTAGTTGGCGACTTAAGTCGTGCCGACTCACAGCTGTACTTATTGCACTGGTTTTAGTGAGGGAGTCAAAGACCGCGGCTCCCTGCCGTACCAATGATAGCACGTTCCAAGTTCCATGCATGATGTACAGTCTACCCACGTATCATGCCATGTACTCTGTACCATGTATACCAACCGGGGTATGTGCGTGACGCAAATCACAATCGCTTACGTTGCTGCTACACTCTATGCTGCTACCAGGGGATATGCTGCTAGCTCCGGTATGTATCAGACGTATCATACATACCGTACAGCACGGAAGAAAGCACACTCCGGTGATAAACAATGTGACGTTTAATAATATTATCACCGGGTGTGCTGTTGTAGGAGGGTGTGGTATATAACGTACCCCCGGGACATACCGTACAACACGGAAGAAAGCACACCCCGGTGATAAACAATGTGACATTTAATAATATTATCCCCGGGTGTGCTGTTGTAGGAGGGTGTGGTGTATAACGTACCCCCGGTGGTGACAAGCACCATGCACGGTAGCCCCGCAGCAAGGGGGTGTGGTAACGAGGGGGTGTGGTATTGAGGGCGTGCTAACGTTATTAATGATTGCGAAAGAGTTCGAACAAACCCTGGCCAGAAGGGGGTGTGCTAACGGTATTAATATTTGCTAGGGAGAGTGAACAGACCGCTACAAATCCTGCAGGGGGTGTCATAACAAGGGATGTGCCGCTTGTGGCAGCCGCAGTGGCTGACGATTCGGGTGCTGCTGCCGGGACCTCAGGCCCTTTGGCTGGCGCGTTGGCCGTTGTTGCCAGAGCTTCGGACGCTTGACCAGTACCGGTACCCTTAGTCGGGGCTTGGGGCAAGGCGAAAGTAAGAGACGTGGTGCAGGTAGCACCCGCACCGGTAAGCGGGCTGATCCCGGAGAAAAACGACGTGCTCGTCGCTCGAGGCGCGGCAGAAGCAGGTACTGGTGCCGGTGGGGTCGGGGCCACAGACTCGTTCGGCTCACTGTGATGGGGCGCAGCAGCTGCCTCCATGCTGGTGTCCAAACCGGCGCGCGTCGCAGGTGAATGGTATCCACCAGACGTTGTGATAAGTTTGGAGTTTGGTTATGTTTTCAGGCGTTCCTCCGTACGGGGTGTGGTATTCAACGTACCCCCGGTGATAAAAGTGATGATCGAAAAACGAAACAAAACATGTATCACCGGGTGTGCTCATGTAGGGGGCGTGTCATCTAAAAGGGGGGTGTGCTTTCTTCCGTGTTATACGGTATGTCGTATAAAAGGAATAGTCTACCCTGGTACTGAGATACTAACTGCTGTGCAAGAGACAGCAAGCACAAGTGTTGCAGAAGTGTTGCTATCACGTTATTACATAGTAGCATCCTTGTGAGAGTGAGTGTCATAAAAAAAAATCAAATAAACTTCTTTATTTCCTTTCTTTAGCACCCACAAAAAAAAAACAAAAAAAAACGGAGGAATACGAGTACGCCTTTTTGAGTTGTTATTTATTAATGCCGCTGCGCAGGACATCCAAACAAACTCCGACGCGACGAGATATGAATGAGAGGATGCCGTCGCAGAAACATCCGCCTCGAATGCATACTTGTACACGGCGCATTGGTCTTGGATCTACCGACGAGGCTTGTCTCTCCAATCTGTTTCAAATCTGCAATTTGCCGGTCCAGCCGCGCTCTCCAGGAAAAAAAATCAGCGGCGGCGGCGGCGGTGGGCTCCTCGTGTGCCCGTAAATTCGTGCTGTGGCTATCATAGGCCCCTTGCCTTTAACTTTCAGGCACGTGGAGATAGGCACACGCCGCAAGCGAACAAAAAAAAAGGAGATACGAGGCACGTAGATAGGCATATGCCTGAAGTGCCTGGATGTGCCTTCAACGATGCCTATCGATTTAAGTCATTTGCCTGAAAACCATATCCTGTACGTACTATTTTCATGTTTCTTTTCGAGGGGATGGAATGCCTGAAAAAAGGAAAAAGCGGCCCGGCACTTCCCTGGACAAGATAGGCACGAACACGGCGGTTTCAGGCACGCCTGTTTCAGAAAAAAAGTCGCTCAGGCATTTTTTCAGGCACGCCTTAACCCCTTCAGAGCCGGAAACGGTTTTTGGGGTCAAAACTACTTGGAAATAGTGTGGGATACTTTTTGGGGTAGTATAAGGGTTAAAAGCAAGGGCCTACGAGTTGTTACCCGTCAGAAGGCCAAGGGCCACAATCCCTCGAAAAACGGATTTTTTTTATTCGAGGCTCGTACGTAGCGTGAGGCGTGTGTGTTGCTCTGTCCTCGTTCTTGCGAGACACTTCGTCGAAACGCGGCGTCGGCCAACACTGCCCACAGGAATGTTGAGAACTTTCTGCAGTATCAGGAGAGCAATAGGCTACGGTCCGCTCTCGACCAAGCGATTTCAGAGCGGCCTTTGTGGTCATGTGGTACACACACCCAACGCTGCCGCTGCGGCTACGAGTACATTGTTTCCATACACAGCCAGTAGTATTAATAGTGGGGGACCATCTAAGACGGTCAGGATAAGGCGGCCACTCGATACGTACAGGGCAGTTAAAAACGATTGGGACGACGGTATAACTCTGCATTCAACCGCCTATGTGTACGAATAGGGCGGCCTCTTGATACGAAGTATAGGTCTGTCAAAATTCCTTCGCACTACGTATACCGTCTTATACAGGTCCCATTACTGACTGTACCTGATATAGGCCAAGATTGAGACCGACCGACCGACGGTTTGTTTAGGGGAGCGACCGACGGCAATTTTGGAAACAATTGCCGTGACCGATGCTTGCTAACAGTAAGTACTGTTTTAATATATTAGTATGAGCATTGCTTCATCATACCGAGTACCAGGTACCATGCACGTTTTCCTGCGGAACACCTTGGCCATGCATACGCCCGAGACCGGTGCTCGCTTTTTGGTGATGGGTGGCGGGCCGTCGCCGAGACTCCCCATCTTGGATACCTTACTTCTACTGCTGGATGATATCTATGGGAAAGCCATGAGAGTATGATACGTGCAGCGTACAACGCGGCCTATCGACCAATCTTACGCTGTTGCTGCTGCTGCTGTTGCTGCTCCATTTGTGTTGTGTTGCACTACTGTCTGTATCGTCAGATCGTCAGCGTTCATCAGAACACAACTTCGGCTTCGTCTCCGCCGTCTCTTCTCTCCCTCTCGTCCTTCATCCCTCATGGACTACTTGTAATCGAAGCATAAATAACAATTCATGAGTGTACGTTGAGTGTCGAGTGTACTGGCACGCTTCCGATCCCATGGTTGATGTTATAATAGTGTTACGCTTCATATACACATACCATTATGAAAATATAAGGAACATTTGGATATTAATATTAATATTAATATCGAATCAATCCTTATATACACGGACAGAATGGCGCATACTGCTGTTGATGTGTCGTATTATACCAGGTATAATATACTGGTATTACTGCTGTACCTCCAACAGCTAACCTCCAACCCCCCAATCCCAATCCAACCTCCCAGAGTATCGTACTCGTACATGTCATTCGTATTGTAGCGCGGACGGGACGGGGCAGCCCCAGTCGATGGAGCTGCTCCAAGCCAGACACAAGACAGGCGAGCAGCAGTATTCATAGCAGCAGCAGACCAGAAACATACCAGCCCTCTGAGGAAAGCAAACTACCCTCTCCCACCTCCCACTATGGACAGCTCGGATATGAGGATACCGCTGCTGTCATAGACACGCACAACAGCAGCAACAGGCAATACCATAGAACTACCAGGTACTGGTACGCTGTTGGCTTCGCTGTGCTTACGGTTGACGACCGATTGTACGGTTTACACCGCCACAGAGTTGTAGCAGCAGTAAATATTGTTCACAGCTCGAAAAGTCAAGCCACGGAAAGGCACGAGGCCGAGGCGCGAGGGGGTGGGTACTCCACAGGGCGAAGCACGACTGGTGCCACGCCATCTGCTGCCACCGAGCTGGCCCGGGTAGGCCCCTCACCAACGACGCTCGACCAGCACACGAGGCGAGTCACAAGCACAGACCTACGAAGCTTCCGGCCAACACGTGTTTGGTCGTACTGCTGTACTTGTACTCGAATGATTAGAGTTTGCCAGTGAAAGCGGACAGTCACCCTTTCAGCCGAGGCTCTCCGTCACTGCAGAGGAAGCAAGCACGGCACGCTCGGCCGCCAAGCACACATCGAAAAAGTCACGCTTCTGCCCACCAACCACTCACCAGGATCCGTGCGCTCGAAGCTTCCAACCGAATCTGCCTCTCTGTGCCCTGGCCAATTGATGCGATGAGTGTGCCTAGTTTTTAATTTGCGCTGCTGTAAACGTAGCAGCCCAGTTTTCAGTAGAGTTTTGAAGGCATAGTTCAACCGGGAAACGGGGCCGCAACAATGTTGTCACGTTGGTTCATCCAAGAACAGCAGACAGTACACGGACAACAAGTAGGTATGAATAGCAGCTGATGGGTATCTAGTGTAGCAACAGGACCCATATGGTAGGAGCAAACTAGTGCCCATCATAGTGGCTCACACGCCCCCCGACCCAGCGTATTTCGACGGCTGGGACGGATCGTGCACTTGGTACTTTTGTATGAATTGATGCATTTTGTATGTGCGTGCGTGTGGAATGCACACTGCTGCATGCAGTTATCCACTCTCCACACTCAATGAACGCCACGAGTAATCAGTCCAGGATCCTGGCTGGGTTCCGCGCCCTGGGAGCGACGGCGAGTGTTATGTTGAGCAATCCAGGATCCTGGCTGGGTCCTGAGTTCTAGAAGCGGCGGTGATTTTCACGTTATCTAGTCACGGCATGTCGCAGCAGAAGCGATTAATAGCCTATTACCAGTATATACCAGGGACTGTATATTATTATGTTGTAATAGCTGACTGTGCAAAGAGCGTGCGTATCTACATTAGTTAATGCTTCTCGGTAGTAGTGATGGTGATGATGGTGTCGCATTGGATCTTCAATACTATGCCGGTTTCAGCATGCTCCACGGAGAACCCGCTCTTCTAACGGGCGCCACCCGCCCCCCCGACACGGCACGAGAGGGTGTCACGCCCGCCCCACACGGCGGCCCTCCATGACCCCGGCGAAAGAACGGCCGAC
>JAYJME010001924.1:0-14927 GCA_036873775.1 Costaria costata
TCAACCAAAATGTGTGCGTTTAGAACACCCAGAGCCGACGGAGAGAGTCTAATAATATCAGTACCACCACGCGACATAGTGAAAAACGGACGGCCGCGCTTTGCCAGATGTGCCGAAACCAGTTGCCCTTTCGAGTTCAACACTTTGCCGCCATGTAGCGCATAAAAACAGCCTGCTGCGCGCCGGGGGAGCGTAGCCGCGATAATCTCGCCCCCCCCCCCCCCGGTGACTGAGGAATATAAGGCTCCATCACGACCTTCCCCCCCTGGTGCCACGTAGTTCTCACGTGAAGGGTAGGGGAGAGAACAAGTTGGTGGTGGTCAGTCGACTGATTCATGACGATGGTGGCGACAAATATGTTGGCATGGGTGACTGCCGGTGCGAGTGAGATGTTTGCTAAGCGAGGCAGAAGAATACGTGGACGGAAAAAGAAACGCCACGAGTCCCGGGAACTCGCAGTGTCGCGCCCTGGGTATGTATACGTTGGGCATGATGGCATCAAATGTGCCATTATTGGACGGGTTTTTCTCGCAGAGTGCGCCCCCCCGCGTATGATGTGTTATGCTCACTCCTTGGGGGGATACTTGCTTGAGCTCTACGAATGAAAGTGTTCAGCGGTAAAAAAATAATGCAAGTGCTATTTTTGCCGTGATATCGCCAACATCGCCAATCAATGCATCCGACGCAATGATAATACTACCTTTACGTTTTTGAAGTGGTGCTCGTTTTCTGTTTGTCGTTTTTGGCGCTTGACACTAGCGCTAAACATTGTCGGATGAACAGTACAACAATAGTGATATTACGTTTGGGGTTCGGGGGGAAATTCGAAGAGGTGCCCTACTTCCCACGGGTACATACTCTCGCGAACCGCATTTTTTTTGCCATTTTATATATCATGTAGCCCGTGAATACAAAACAAAATCCACGCAGATAAGGAATTGATACCACCTCGGCCCAGGCACGTATCCGGTATTTTGAGCATATTTCGGAATCAAGTACTCTTATACTACGAAGACATCCCTGTAGTCGCGTGTTATATTACCTCGCCTCCCAGGTACGTGATATTACCGTCGAGTATAAAGCCGAGGGGGCGGGGATATTAACTCAAGTATAGCTGCGCCCCCTCCCCTCCCCCCCTCCGACCCCCTCCCCGGGTCCACCCCGGTTACGTCCTTCCTTTACTGTCCCGCATAGGGCCCAGCTCTCATAAAACAAGCGTAAGAACGTGGGGAAGCTGGAGTAGAGTGAAGTCACAGTCTGTGGTTTGTTGTGAGAGAGCATATTAAACTTTAGAGTTTATGATTTGGAACAAAAATGTTCGAGACCATCTACTGCCTGGTATAACGTATCAGGCAGTTACTTGCGTAGACTGCTGTATAGTGTCATATGTTCCCTCGAGTGTGGGGCGCAGGGTTGTAGGTGTTGGGAAGCGCTCCCCTCATGGTTCGTAGTGGTCTATTCCATTAATCTCTCTCGCAGGCTACAGTTCTCGGCCCAAGGTCGATAAGACCTAAAGTGTACTCCATAGAGAAAACAGACAGACTATACAATATCAGAAATAAAACAGACAAGGAAACAGACTGAACGATGGGGGGATGGTGACGAGACTAGAGTCGTCACCACGCATTGTCCCGATAGCTACGACAGATGGCCTTGACATGACACATTCCATCACCTATAAAACGGCGGTAATATTCCTGCTTTAAACGCGAATATCTATGGATGACAAATGCGTATAGTCTACGACACTCCATCACAATAGCATTGCCAGATCGTCTTGTACTCGCTTGGGAGCTGCGTGGGAAGGGGTACATGGACCATTTGTAAAGCGACTCGAAACGCAGCAGCACGTCTATCAGTAACTGAGTTGCGTTTTTTTTGTGTACCACAACATTCGCTCCTGATCCACGAAATGCACAAATAAATTGTGTCAGCAGGTTTGATACTCCATTAACGTTCCGTCGTCGCATTAATTCGTATATGGTTTAGGATCAATGAGGCCTCTCTGCTGCAATCAGCCGGACACTCTCATCAAGGGCTACTACCCCCGCGTTGATTCGCCGGTAATCAACGCGGCACGTCGTCGTACGGTGCGTAGTGATATACTTCGTACGAAGTATATATATATACCCATAATAAGAGTACTCCTCACGATTCTCACTTGAGCCAGACAAAGCGCAGAGGCTCCTTTATGTGCGGCGTGTATGAGCAAGATAGTTCAGTGCCTACAGGCGGCGCTCTCTCCCACTCACCGTTGAAAGCGAACACTGCCAGACTGCTACCGTATAGCACGCAATGCCATGTGATAGCACACCCACCCGCAGACGAATTTCAGTGCTCATTTTCCAGACAACGGGCACAATATCATAGAGAGAGTGCAAAACAAACACCGAACGATGGGTCTACGGAAAGATCTTCGATGCAAATATCTCGACGAGATATTTCCAACAGCCCACCACTTATTTCCTCCGGTGTGTGTGCCCCGCTTGGTTTGGGGATCAAAACTGTAGTCTCATCGGGATTTCATCCCATCAGGGTGTGTGTTATCTCGCGCGTCATACAGCAGTACCATACACCAGGCACCATGCATGTAGTCGGTTAGTCTACAGAAGAGGGAACTATCAAAGGGAGGCCATAATCACCAGAACCCACAACAGACACAAAAAGCCTACCAGGTACACAATAATCACCTATTTCAACGCACCATATTAGGTTCTGATTAAAGTTGTTTCCCGTTTTTTCTGAGCCTCCTCGCTTGGGGAGCTCCATTAGCCCTTTTACTACCGCAAAAAAGTATCCCACACTATTTCCAAGGAGTTTCGTCCACAAAAACCGTTTCCGGCTCTAAAGGGGTTAACCACCCCCAAAAAACGGACTTAAGAAGCCAAATTAACAAATTAACCTTTTTCCTACTACTACTACTACTACTACTACTACTACTGAAAAAAATGTTCCCACAGTAATTTCAAGAAGTTTTGTCTCCTAAAAAAACGGGTTGCAGTTCTAAAGGGGTTAAGGTGCAACCCGATGGAATACTGGTACTACTGCACATGGCCTTACTGTGAAACCCCAGATGGCGTTATTCCAATGATCTTGGGTAGTTCCTCTCACTCGAGAGCCCCGTCGGTCGAGAGCCCCGTCGGTCGTCGGTCGGAGATGTTTCACCCAAAAAGTGCTACCCTTATTGTAGCATGCATGGTTTACTACTACAGCACAGCAGTACAGTATAGGTCCGACAACAAGAAACTCCTATTCGAAGTGAGACGCGTGATACGATACTATTACGGGGAACCATAGTTATTAGGACCTACTGTACACAACAGGACCTACTGTAGACACCAAAACCTATATATTTCCCTATGTTTGCTAACAAGGTTTTTGGCCCATATAGTTAGTAGGACCTACTGTAGACACAATAGAACGTACTGCAGACACCAAAACCTACATATTCCCCTATTTTTGCTAACAGTATTTGGTCTCCTACGAGGTATTTACTATGGTCCCCCGTAAAAATAGAGGTGGCACTTTTTGGCTGAATATTTTCTGAAACGGCGGAGCGAGCTCCTTGACCCAAAAAATCGTCGGGGTTTCCATTCTTGTTTTTTCGATACAATTCGCTGTACGATACCTACTGTAGGCCATGGGATGGTTTCATCGGGGTTAACCCCTTCACTACCCCAAAAAAGTATCCCTCACTATTTCCAAGTAGTAATTGTCCCCAAAAACCGTTGCCGGCTCTAAAGGGGTTAAAAGCTCACAATGTTTCCCAAAAAGTTGGGTTTTGGATGACGTACAGAGGCCCCCAAGTGGGGAGGGAGCCTTAGAAAAAAAGAAGGTGCACCCCCATCGTGCTATTAGTAGCTTTTGGCGTGAGCCTCAGACTATTATCGTGACACCACCCTTGAACAACCTTGAGCATAGGCTATATTATATAGGATTTAGTGTGGCGTTCGCCGCTGAGCACGAGTTCTTAGCCCAATTTTCTTAGCGTCCGCCAAAAAGTGAACCTTACTTTCTTATCGGGCACTATACTTTCTTATTCGCGCGGGCCTACACTGTGTTGTCCCCCCGTAATAGAAGAGCTCCATCTCAGCCCGCAAGTCTCAACCTCTCGACGAAAAGATGGAGATGACAGGCCTCATAACCTCTGCTACTATACAATACCACCACACCACACTCCAAAAAGCGGAAGGGTACGCAAAAGAGGTTTATTTCGTAGCCTGAAACAAAATCTCACACTAATTCACTGCTGCTGTTGTTACCCTCGGTATATACGGTTAGGCAATTCAGCTTGGCTTTTGCCCTTGTGGAGATAATACGTAGTTATGTTTTTTTTAAAGGTTTTACACCGAAAGCCATCGTAGCATAGATAGCATACGACGAGAGGAGGAGCAAATAAATATTATATCGTTCACGTCAGCGTCAGTGTGGGGCACAGTTACGTATGTGAGTTTACGCTTTTACACCGGAGCCCGAAACCATATATATGCTACAACGAGGAGTTTACAAATAAATGTCTCACGTCAGCGTCAGAGTCGGCACCGAAGCCACACTACTAGCAAATAATTGTCTCACGTCTGACTGACACAATCTCAACGCGTGGAACGCCGATGCCAGCCATATTCTAGATCGTCGCGATACTGCAAAGTTTGTTCGTGGTGACGCCACCTACCCTGCGCCTGAACAGGCAGGAACACAAATATCCACGACCTTGACTCTTCAGCCGTCCACCTACTGTAGTAAATAACGGTCGTTGTTTATCAAGACCCGAAAACGGCCACGAGGGGCGAGGGGAGAGCGCAAGCACACGAAATCTAACTAACCTGCAGAAAGTCTGCTCTTTGGCGATTTTGCTCTTGAACGAGCAGAACTGATGGTTCACCACCTGCCAGATGATGTCGTCGCTCTGCGCGATGGGAGGCAAGGCGTGTATGCCGTATCATACACACACAAAACAAGCGAAGAAGGACAACGATGAAGACACCAACGAACGGACGGGACGGACGGACGGACGAACCAATTCCATGAACGAACGAACCAAGGAAAGAAGGAAGGAACAAACGGCACAAAAGGAACGAAAGGAACGAACGGAAAAACGAAGGAAATAAGGAAGGAACGAAAGGAACGAAAGGTACGAAAGCAAGGAACCAACCAACGAAGGCATACAAACAAACAAACGAGCGAACGAGCGAGAGCGAACGAAGGCGAGCACGACACCACGGAAATGGGTAACCGCGTTAAACGATGCGGTATATAGTCGTGTCGTATTATACGAGCGCAAAAAAAGGCTCTCTGTTTCCGGGTGTTGTGGGTTGGGGGATATGCCTTTTTCGAGTTCACGGGCAAAAGCGAGGACACACGGGAATGCCCCTCTCAGAACCCAGAGGCCAGCGGACTGCTGCTATACTACGAGTACCGCTGAACAAGTTGAAAAATAAACGAAAAAACGACTGGGCACGTCCAGTAGAGTGCCAAAAACAATGTGTTCCTTTCGGTCGCTGACCATTCGACCATTCGCGATCAAACTGTTCGCCAGCACGGACGCGGACGCGCGGACGCACCAGCTTTGCTACCTGCCACTCGAAAAGGTACCAGGTATTGTTTTTTGTGTTTGTATCATACGATACCTCCGTGTGTTGTTGCTGGCGTTTCGTGAAAGCCGTAGCAGCGACAAACGTGTACAACTGTCGGCTGTAACTGGACAGGGATACGCGCTGCTGTATACTATTGGTAGGACCTACGGACATGGTGCTGGTATATGCCTGGTACCTGGTACATACGTACAGGAGCAACGACTAATCACAGACACACGAAGACCACATGGGATCTCTATATATACCGCCGCCACAACGCCACAGCATCCCGCATTTCCTGGCGGTACGCTCTATGCGGGAGGAGCGAGCGTAGTAGTCGGGCACACAGGCCACACGCCACAGCTGCTGCACGCTGCTGTATCATGTTGTACGTAATCGTCGTCGACCTCGACCAGAAACAACATACAAGTGTACCCGTAGTACTGGAAAGCACATCATCGACTACTGTCCATCACAGGCTGTCTGTTAGTCTGCTTCTGGAATGCTCCGCCTCTACGTATTGCTTGTGCTACTCGTACGTATTGATATCTCGACCGACACAACAACAGTGCGACGACTTGGGCAAAACGCGACAGCCATCGTTCGGATTCGCGTTATATATGTACGGTGGTAAGAGTAGAAATCGTGGCAAATGTTATCATACGAGTTGTATTAATAGTAGACTACCAGGTACCTCGTACTGGTACGAGTACCTGGTACGAGTTCAACGTAAATACGATACAAGGCTACCGCAGGTACCGGTACCCTCGTGGCTTGGGTTTTTGAGTTAAGTTGCAATTTGAGATAAGTTGCAATCCACACAAGAGGAGCAGATCCTAGACACGTCTCAAGGAACTGCAACGAAACCCAGCAACAAGCACGTGGCCCGTCGCATCAATGTTCGCGTCCTCCAAGCTCCTGCCAGGCTTCTAAGACCGTCACTGATCGGCGGTCGGTGTTCACGAGTGGCAGGTATCACATGTGGTTCAAACACGGCTACAGGCTTGCTGCAGAGCGATGGGTGGAGTGGACGCGCGGTCGCAACAAGTTTGCACCCAACCAATAGTCTACTTGGGAATCGGGCCGACAGCATCAACACCAACATTAAGTTAAGTACCTGCATGGTGGCTTCGTCCGCGAACGAGCTAGAGCCTGAGTTCCAGACGCCTGCTCAGCGGATGCTTGCCTTTTCTAAGCTCGCTGTGAGCACTTGCTGGTTGTACCAAATCCTACGAGGCGTTTACAGGAAGGGGGTTACAAGGTTCGAATTCCGCCGCTTTTTCTTGTTTTTCGTCGTTTGTCGTTGTCGTCGTGTTTTCGTAGATAGATGCCAACGCTGCTCTGATATTACGGATTATGGATGGACCAGAACGCGCTCATATAGGTGAGAGGTGTGAGGGGGGGGGGTGGTGCATGCCGGGTACTTGCCCGGACGATAGAGTCCAGACGACCAAAGTATTGGTATTTTTATTGTGATACTTCTGATACCAGCTGGTACCTGGAAATAGAGTCGGATTCTCTTTGCTGTGCAGTAAAAACGATCCAAGCGGCATTCTACTATTAATATCTACAAGTAAAATACAAGGTATCTACGAAAGGAAAACATGGAAAATTGAAAATTCGAGGAAACTCCTCCCCAAAACCCACTCCCACACCTCCTCTATCATCTATTAATATCATACCCTGCGAGGCTACGAAGCGTCCCGAAGGAACGTCAAAATGAAAGAAGGATAGAGAGCCTGTATCCCCTCGTACAGCAAGGGTATACGAGCGGTGCCGGAGGCACCGCGCGATACGATACGGGATGGGAACCGTTTTGCCCACCGCAGGCGGAAAAAAAAAGGGTCTTCCCGAAGGACGGTAGGTATGGGGAAATACCTTTAGTTTACCGCGGGATGGGTAGGGACGGGAAGGTGGGAAGTCATTTGGTTGACGGGATGGGACGGGAATATATTATATTTTGGCGGGACGGGACTGTACAGGAAACGATTTTTGGCGGTACCGGAAATGATCGGTGAACGGATCGGGAATAATAGGTATTAATAGTAAGGAAAACGATCGGGCACATAGATGTGACTACTACTATTAATATTAATACTACACGATTCCTTGCTTGGTGGGATTCCTTGGTGGGAAGGGACGGGGCGGGAAACGATTGGGGAACGTCGGGAATAGGTCGAGAATAATACGGTGACCGGGAAAAAACGTAGTCGGGAATGTTTGGGAACACGATCGCGAACAACGCGGGCTGGAGACAACGAACGGCTGAAAAGAGCGAAATGTAACCAACCCTTCTTCGTGTACTGGTGGTATATTTAGCTCTTTATCCCACAGCAGCTGTCTGTGTGGTTTTATTTCCGACTTGTGGCGTGCAGGAACTGGGGTTGCTGGGTTTGGTTCTGCATCTTTTGGCGCCGACGAAAAGCCGCCGGCATCATCCCCCTCCTCTGTCCACAGTAGTACGATGGAGGAAATTGAAAGTTGGTACAGAAAGGAGGTAGACTTGGTGCGTCGGTTTCCTATTGTTTCCGAGGTTTTCTTCTTTCGGGAATGTTTTGAGTGATCAACGTTGAAGGTCATGCTGCACATTGTCGGATGGCAAGCATCATAATAACAGTAATTAGTTTGTAGCCCATGGGTGGGGTTTGTTTCTTGGTTGGGTTTCGCTTGCTTTTGCGTACAGCAGCAGTTTCTCGCAAGTCGGACAGATAAAATGATCGATCCGCTTTCTTACCAGGATCGTACAGATCACTATAAGAGTAAGAGTAGTGAGTGGGTTGAGGTAGATGTGGTGCATAGATAGATAGAGCATGCCTACCCTATACAGATAGATATCACCCCTGGTACATGGAAAGTCGAGTACGTACAGATTATAAAGGAAAAAAAAGTAATCAATCGTAAAAAAAGTAATACAACTAACTCAAAAAGAAAAAGAAAAAAAGAAAGAAAAGGTTTCGCCATATCGACTGGATGATGATTGGCTCACTTTCTCACTGTGACCGGTGGAAACTGTGGAAACACGTTTTGACGCACCATCATCATCAATCATCACTCTTCACATCGTCAGTCGGTTGTCACAGTCAATGTCGGTTAGGAGTCGGTTAAGTCTCATCCATTAAGGGGGACTGCATTAATTATTGGTACACTTTTGTCAGGGTTTTCAGGCATGATTGATAGAACATTCCTTCCTTCGTGTTTCTAGTTATTATTGGATTATACAGAGTAGTTACTCTTATTGTAGTAGTCTGTATGAGAGGATAGTATGATTGGAATAAAAGCGCTGCACATTGTCAGATGGTCAATAATGGAAGAAAAAGTAATACATCAACCCATCAATCATCAATTATGTCAATCACAAATCACGCGCCAGCAACCAGGAAAGAGAGGAGAGGAGAGACCTATCATAATAATCGTAGGGCTCACAGGAGGACAGACAGAGCAGAAAAAACGCATTGTTAGGGTTAGAGGGTTAGAGGGTCAAAAGCTTTGCCCAATATTGACAACAATACGTAATGCCACCACCACAGACAGGCACAGGATGTAACTTGTGAGCTTACGTGTATACTACCGTTTGCTTTTAGTCATTTGGGCCTATAGGTTACCTGGTAGTTACTTAATAAGAGTTTGTATGAGGATGGTATAGGGTATAATTGGAATAAGCTCTGCACATTGTCAGATAGAAAATTAAGTAATAGTAGTAATACAATAATATCACAGGCAAGGCATGTGTAACTTGAGCTTGGTCTATGTGACGCATAAAGCCACCACGCAGACAGACAACAGGCAGGCAGGCAGGCAGGGGCAACAACACCAAACAAAACAAAGGGTCGAAACTGAGGAGAGTTAGAATTAATGCGTAGGATACCATTTTTCTGCGGTTTCCCGTACTTAGTAGTTTTCTCCTTATTTCTGGAATATTAGAGAGTGTGATTGAAGTTTAAACTCTTTTGGGACCCCTTAACCCCTTTAGAGCCGGAAACGTTTTTTGGGGTCAAAACTACTTGGAAATAGTGTGAAATGTTTATTTTCGGGTAGTAAAAGGGTTAATAATAGCGACTTAAACAACGATTATTACGTTCTTCGTGTTAATAACAGTCTACGCGCAGCGTGAGCGCCCGGCAGCACGGGGGGGGTCATGTTGCGCCCGGGCCGTACGACTCGTAGATTTTTAACTCGAACACCAATTAGAATCACCCCCCAATCAAGCAGTGGGCCTTGCTGCAAATCGTCACATACATGTTTCAGTGCCAATTTTCCCCTCCTCTGAAGTTCCAAGAGTCATGCTGCACATTGTCGGATGGCAAAGATAATAAATAACAATAACAATAATAATAATAACAATAATAATAATACTAATAATAATAACAATAATAATAATACTACTAATAATAATAATACTAATAATAATAATAACAATCATAATACTAATAATAATAATAATAATAATAATAATAACAACAACAATAATAATAATAATAATAATAATAATAATAATAATAATAATAATAATAATGATGATAATATTGGGTAGTTCGTCAGTCGAGGAGACCCTTCAGTTCCCAGTGACATTTTGTTCAAATTTGCTGTTGTAAAGCATGCCCTATCGTCGCACGCGTCGAATTTTTTTTTTTATCACAATGCCCCTCACCGCACGCACGCACGCGCGCACTGGCGCCAGCTTTGTCAGTGCCTTGCCAAAGCGAAAGGTGCTCTTGTCGGCCTTTGTCGGATGACAAGCGCAATAACAGTACTTCCACAGTTGAGCATTCCCTTCACTTCCCAGTGCCATTTTGTTCAAAATGTGCTATTACAAGGCTATAGCCCTATCATGGCACGCGTCCAGCATTGTGCCAAAGTGCCTCTCACCGCACGCGCGCACTGGCGCCCCGTTCTGCCCGTGCCTTGCCGAAACAAAAGGTGGTCTTGTCCGAGCCTAACGGCGGCGGAGGTCAAGTCGGCCGCAGACATGGAGGCCTACCGAGTCTTCAGCGAAAACATTTGCACAGAGGTCGGTGAAACGATGCCGGAGGGGGATGGTGCTCCCACCCCGCCCGCCGCCGCCGCCGCCGCCGCCGCCGCCGCCGCTGCCGCCGCTGCTGGCCGTACAGAGAAAAAACGACGGTCAGCGGCAGGGATAGCAGCGGGAGCAAAGGCCAGGGACCGGGTGGATGTCGAACGGAACGGTCCCGAGAACGGTTCGGGATCGGGCCCCAACACGTTCTTGACAGGCGTGAAGGGATCAGAAGGCGCCGCCCCCGCTTTAACGCGACCAGAAGGCGACGCCTCCCACGGGTTTTTAATAAAGGAGCAGGAGGAAGAGAAGGACGGACAGGTTGTCGACGATAGTAGCGACTGTCGAGAGGAGGAGGGGCGGGGGGGGGGCGGTGACTGTGACGCGTACGGCGCCCAAGGAAAGAAGAGAACAGGCAGCAACAGCAGCAGCAACAGCTCGCTCATCAGACAGAGAGGAAAGAGAAAAATCGACATTATTTTGGCGGCGGCTTCGCGCGAGTTTGTGTCTCCCGGGGTCGCCGGTTCCGACGAGGTAGCCCGCACAGGACGGCGGGGGCGTCGGGGGCGTCGGGGGGGGGTTGGTCGACGTCATCTGGAGGAATGTCTCGATATGCAGCGATCCGCGCTCAGGAGCGCTAGGTGAGCCATGATGTTGGTCCGAAGGAATAGCTTACTGGCCGACTCAGTCAGCGCTGACCGGGCAGTGTTATAAGGAATACCCTAAGCTGGGTAAGCAATAGACATTTTCCCCGTATAGCTCAATAGGGAATACCTTCACGTTTGGCGTCGTCGGCAGGACAAAGGTTCGAATCTCACTTCGGACGCTTTTTCTTTTACAGAAACACTTGCTCGCGCGTCCCTGAAAATGTTGCCTCCCTGGTTCCCCAGGTACTGAAAAGAAGCGGGTAGGTCCACGAACGGCCGGCCATATATCGGTACCGTTACGCCCCAAAGACCCCGCCGTTCAGGGGAGGGATAGTGTTAGAATGATTACCCTGAGCTGGGTAAATTACCCGCTGGGTAATTGATCGATCTTTTACCTCTGTACCTCAGCAGGAAATGCCTTCACAGGCTAGTAGGTAATCCCTTCTAACCAACAAAATGTATTTTTCTGAGTTCGGCTCGGTCTCGGCATTCATCTCTGGGGCACCCCCCTCGCCACTCGCTACTGGTCAACAAAGAGGAACCCACCTTCCTTCCCCCATTTTTTTCCAAGGCTTATTCAATAGGTTTCTAGCCCGTGCGTTTCTGTATCGGGCATATTATACAGCAAGTTATTGTTTTTCTTCTCGAAGTTGGTTTGTTAGCTTCCTCAAGTGAGAAACCTCAAAAATGTATATACCAGGTATAGTATAGTGTTACTACAACCCCTACCGTAGAACGCATCGTTGATGGAAACCCCAAACCAAGCCATAAATCCCAGTTGCATGAAAAGACATCTCTGACACATTTCGGACTGAAAAAACCCCATACATATCGAAAACTTAAATCAGGAGGTCCTTTTATAACCCCTTTAGGACTGGTACGACTGAAGAGAGCAGTCCCGTTTTGGGCATATATTACTTGGAAATAGAGTCAGATACATGTTTCTGTATAGTTCGTCCCCTGTGGTTCAGAAGTAGCCTCGAACGCTCTGAGATTGGAATGTCACGGGTTTAAACCCCGGCGCAAGCACGGGGATTTTTTCTCGAATGACACCAATCATTGCCGAGAGCGCTTAATAGTGTGGGTAATCAGAATTCGACTCGAGTCGTCGAGGGAAGAAAGCGCTGAACTCTTCTCGCGATAAAAATCAAAGCACGTGCCGTAGTGGGGAGGAGGGAGAAGAGCCTGCTTAGTGACCCCGGATCTGACGTACGACTAGGGAGGGAGAAGGAGAAAGACGAGTGAAGATAATAAATGGGAAGATAAAAAAATAAAAAAATGAAAATACTGCAGTACTACAAGGGTTATCTGAGAAACTTACTCCCAATATCGTTTTAGCACCAGTTTTAGTTTTTTGTTTTAATACCTAAAAGACATGAGATTATTGATATGAGTTAAGCGCAAACATTTTTTTTCTTCTAAAACCAAAAGTTAGCTTTTGAGTGGGGGTACAGACGCTCCTCCAGTGAGGAGCCTCGGAAACATTCGGTGCATATGCGTCCGCTTCCACTTCAAACCTCGCGGACGAATTTTTGCCACGCCGCGACCTGTTCCCCCCGTCGTATTTTTTCACGCCAAAAAACAACACAGCACGGCCAAGAACAAACTGGGGAAGGTTCTGTACGGGAACATGTACCGGGAAATAAAGACCGGCGCCTCTTGCAACACCCTGATGGAGGCGTATCTCAGCCGCAAGAAACAACTCACAGAGGGACAGATGAATGCCGAACTAGAAGTGTTGGACACGAGACTGCCCCCTTTCCTGCGGGAAAAGTTGCCCACGCTCGCGCAGCGCAAGCGAGGACGAAAAACTGGCGCCGTCGTTGCCGCTGACGCTAATGCTAACGTCGTTGTCGTTACAGCAACAGTCACCACCTCCGAAAATTGTCGGAGTTTTTCGCCAACGAAGCCCTTAGGCTCTCCCACTACTACTGACGAAAAAAACGGCGACGGAATAATTTTCCCGGCACTCTTCGGGCCCTCGGAGTCAATTTCTGCGGAAACATCTCCCGCAAAGGACGATGGAGTCTGCTTGAAAGGGGGGAGAGCGGCCGCCGCAGAGGGCCGCCGCCGCCGCCGCAGGGACGGCAGCAGCAGCAAGGCGAAACAATCCCGCCGCCCTCGCAAGCAGCTGATGGATGAGACATCCCCTACACCTGCATCGCCGCTGGGTACTGCATCGCAGTTGGGTGCTGACGAAGATAACACTTTATCGAAAACAAAAGTGGAATGCGGTGATGGTGATGCATCTGACACGTATTGTGGAGGTGGTCAGCACCGTCAGCGAAGCCGTCATCGTCGGAAAATGATAGACCCCTTTGACGGAAACCCACGAGGCGTTACGGGCGGGGCTGAAAAAAAGCAAAACAAAGGGCGAGAGGCGAAAAGCGCCAAAGCTGACGCGGGGGGCGACACTTCATGGGCTGCTGAGGGAGGCCTTTTCTCGCTACCGCCGGAGGCGGTGGTGAGAAGACGGAGGAGAAAACTTGCCGCCAGCGCGTCGCTGGCCAGGTTATCCTGGCGGCCGACGGGCCATACGGGCCCGGGGTACCGAAGGAAGAACGCCGCCGTAAGCATGTGCGTTTTCATTTTAGGATTTGGCTCAATAAGCGATTGATGATTTGGATATGGTCTGCGAGTTTAGCAAAAAAACATCCTTGCTTTTGATAAGTTCTGCGAGTTTGGCAAAACACATGTGTAAGTTGCGCCAAAAGACCCCTTTTTTTTGTCTGCTAATTCACCTCAAACTTGCATCTAGGTACTCTAAAGCCTATTGAACGCAAACATACCTGGTACGCGAGAAAACACAAAAAAGTAGTCAACTTATGCATAGCGAAAATATCTGTGAGCATAAATTTGGGTCAGAGCCTATTTTCATCGCTGTAGACGTACAGTATATCGTGCAAAGTTACACGGGCGAGTACGTAACGTGGAGATTCCCTCGGTTTCAGGCGTTCGGCGTAGACCTCGGCACCTTCTGTGCAAGTTACCTACCTTCCTGGGTACAGTAATTTTTCATCCGAGCAGTTCAAGCTCAAGATAATAAAAAAAAACTAGTTTATATGGCGTGTATAGCGTGACTATCCTAGTCGCCATCGAGTCCACCCGAAGAACCAAGCGGAACATAGACGCGCGTTACGGTAGGACTCCGTAGGCTTATATTTACGTGGGAACATAGCAAACAGGACCAAACATGGTGGGTAAAAATAGGAGTTTTTTCTGTAGGTTTTTGTGATTATCGTGGGTCCAAATTAATATGGCCCCCCGTAAACAAATATGATAGCACTTTTTGGCGAACAATATATATATATTCTGACGGGCGGAGCTTTCTCAACTGTGTGGAAATGCCCAATTATCGTTTGGAACATCGTTTTGTGCTTCTTCACAAGTTTTTTTTGTCGTATACCCTAGGCCATGCGATTGTTCAATGTTTTTGCGCTTTCATTGTTTTTTCTCGGATTCGTTTTTTTTTGGGGGGGTGAGGTGTGTGAAAGAGCTCCTTTAGAGCCGGAAACGGTTTTTAGGGACAAAACAACTTGGAAATAGTGTGGGATAGTTCTTTGCGGTTCTAAAGGGGTTAAGCGAGGAGTCTCAAGACAAATTTTTGGTGCACCCTTACTTGTAGCATTAAAATATAATCTTGAGCATACCTATTTTCGTTCTTGCGCCACCTTCCTCTCTTAGACGCGTCCCAAA
>JAYJME010001925.1:0-14927 GCA_036873775.1 Costaria costata
ATATATAGGTTTTGGTGTCTGCAGTAGGTCCTATTGTGTCTACAGCAGGTCCTATTAACTATGGTCCCCCGTAATAGTGCCGAAATGGACTGTAGTGTACTGAAGTCTACGTAACGCTGTTCGTTTTTGAGAGGCGAAAATGAACGAATACTTGGCCACACGTAGCATCACAGCGCTGCTGGGTTATAGGGGATATTGCATTTTCTGTAGTACCGGATTTGCTGCACTGACGCGTGCACCCCAAGCATGTCGCGTTCTGTATTGTTATGTGCTGTGCTGTAACGCGCGATGTGTGCTTCGGTGCGTTAGTGGAGAGCAGGCAGCAGGAACGTTTCGCCTTGATGTTGTCGTTATATTTTAACGTCTGGAAGGATTAAACGTCGGTGTCTGAGACAGGGAGGGAGGTCTTCGGGATGGTATTCACCGTGCTCATTCGGTGTACACGGAGTATCCCCGCACATCTTGCTCGCTCGCTCCATTCGCACGCCGAGCGTTCATAACGTTGTGTGATATCTCGACTCCCGCGTGCGCGCGATGATCGTCATCTAAAAAAGGAGGCGGCCTTAGCACTTGGTATAGCACTACACGGTACATAGCACTCATATTAATAGCACTCCACGGCTATATAGTCTGGCGTTTTTATTTTTAACTAATGAATCCCTATCGTTACCGTACAGCAGTATTACAGCAGTATTAGGATAATAATCAGAACCTAATATAGGGGAATATAGAGGCCTTTGTGTCCATCGTGACTTACTATGCCCCCCCATGAATAGAGTGCACTTTGACCCTGATTTCTTCATGCGTGTGCTGTGTCTGGCCTGCACCGTCAACGATGATACTACTGCAGAGTTTGACCCTGGTTTCGTAATGTATTTGCTGTGTCTGGCGTGCGCTGTTTTTCTCTGCCGTGCATCGTGTACCGTCCCGGCTTCTTATCTCTTTCTCAGGAGTATGAAAGTGAGCCACTACTCGCTTTGCCACGGGTCGGCGACAGACGGGTGTGACTTGGTCAACTGGGTGTGTGAGGGGTACGACTCGACCATCAAAATGTGAGACGCGATGTGGTGCTACCTCGTTAAGGTGCTATTGACGAGTGCTAAGTAGGATGGACGAGGGCTTCCCGCGAAGGGGGGGGGGTGTAAGGAGGAGTCGCATTGATGTATTCATAGCAGCTATTGATAGGCATTGTTTAGCGTGAGATGTGTCATCGATTTGGTGCAGTAGGAAGCGCTGTGTATATTACCTGGTATCTGGTACACTTTTTTTTTTCCCGTCCTGCGGAGGATTAAATACAATAGAAGCTACAACGAGCGACACGCCATTGTCCCCCTCGCAGCTGTTAATGCTGACCACGTGGGTGTTAATCGTCCACGCGCGCGGCTCAGGTGGGTAATCGTGACGCAGGACGTCAGGGGCTCGCCTCCGTTTTTGAAGTCGCCGTATGGCGTGGGCACATGGAAGGTGGACACCATGGGGAAAGCTTTCCGATTCCTGCGGCTTCGAAGCACTGGGGTCAACGGGAGGTGCGTGCCTTTCGACAGCAGTGCTGACACTTGTCGAGACCTACTCGATGTGTCGGCGAGCCTTTAAGAAAGCGAAGCGCGGAAGCACTGCGACACGGATAACTCCAGCGTCACGCACATATAAGCTCTGACCCAATAAGCTCGCAGTTATTTTCGCTTAAAATTACCATTTTTTTGTGGTTTGTCGCGTACCAGGCATGCTCTTTATATAGGCTTAGAATACCTGAAATCGCAAAAACAAGTGTGGCGTTTGGTGTAAATTGTGCGTCTGTTTTCGGCAAACTCGCAGAAAGTATCAAAATAGTTCGCTTTGAGCCCAAAGCCTATTCACGCAGGGTGGAGAGATAGCGATGGGTGTTCAAGTGGAGAGATAGCGTGGTAGCGTATTAAAGGGGCTCCCCGACAGATTTGCTTTCGCTCGGTTGTGATTGATCTAAAATAGAGTAGAGTCCGTGCAATTGTGTCTACTCCCTGTTAAGTGTTGGTTTCGTTGGCGAAGAACTGGCCTTCAAACAGCCTGGGTCGTGTGCGTGTGTCGACATACCGCGAGCCTAACACGGTGCATGTTTGAGCAACCGCATGGTTGGCATGCACACGGCCTGGCCTGTGTCGGCTTGTCGGGAGTCAGACTTAACCGCATGCTCGAGCGGCCTCCCCGACCTGTGTGTACCGCAGGAGGGCGGAATGAATACCGCGGGTGGTGTATTGTAGTTTGCTTTGACACGGCAATGCATATACGTAGGAATGCAAGGTGTTGATGGACTCTTTTGTGCGCCGCACCACGCGGTACTGCTGTAACCCTTTGCAATGCTTGCTGCCGTAGTACCGTCCATGGCTAACTCTCGTGCCCCCCTCACTTCCGCCCCGTCCTGCCTGTGTGACGTTGCTTTGCCATTTGGGCCTCAGGTTGGGGCATGCCCTTTCGCTTTGCGCCATCGACCTCTACGGGAAGCTGTACGCGGACGATTCGTAGTGTGCATCGGTGTAACTACTACTGCTGTAGTTTGCGGTGGCCAGTACTGCAGCGACTGGAATGATCAGTCGTTGTGGGCGCTGGCCGAGGGGGAAAATGATATAACCTATCTAAGTACAGCACGACACGTCTACTGCAGAAGAGTTGGGTTGGAAAACAGAAGGTGTTGGAAGTATAACCTTACAGATGAAAGCTGGGCTTTCATTTGGGGAGTGGATAGAGTGTGGAGACTCGTGGGGATTTGTCGATGGGGTGTTCGAACGTTCAAGGCGGCACTTGTGCACAAATGGGCGGGAACAGACACCATTAAGGAAACAGTGGGAAATGGCCAATTTGTGACAAATGGGGAGAGCGGGAGGGCTGCTGTAGTATAGCTACCAGTACAGTTAAGCTGACCATGCGCAGCGTGGTTAACTACTACAGCCATGCGCAACGTGGCTGAGGCGCACAGCACGCACACGAGCGGTAAAACCAAGCCCCAAGTGTTTCGTCACTGCAAACGCAAAGAAAAGCGACTCGTAACCTGTTTGATTATCTGCAGCGCCAACTGCGGGTTTTTCCTGCCCAAGGTTTTCTTATTTGTAATTTTTTTGGTTTGTATGGCGGGGCAGGGTTACTGCTGCACGAGGCATTTTATGTACGTAGCAGCTACTTGTCGCTATATATCTCCGTGGTCTCTCACGCGCGTGCCACCAACTAACTGCTGCCTGCATTAGTCCGACGTCGTTGGGGAATAAGACGACGAAATTGCCGTACCGGAGGGCAGTATGCTTTGGTTTGGCCACTGGTCGATGTCTCCTTGACGAGACAAGACTGATCTCTTTTGCTTCGGGCGCGGAATGGGAAGGCAGTCTCCAACTGGGGATGGATGCGCATGGTGTGTGATTAGTGCCAGCACAGAAACGATTGGGTTGGGGATGGCGAGCGAAACGTCGTACCATGCCCTTCAGCGTCGACTCCGTGCACGAAAATTCAAAATCTATTCAATGACGTTTCTGCCGCCCTCCGGTACCAACGAAGACGTGTGGTGCTACGTGGTGTTCAAGTACGGTACGGTGTGATACCTGGTATACCTCTAGAGCCGAAGCTGGAGCTACGGGAAAAGCCAACGATCGGGCGCTGAAACAAAGCGGAGAGCTGTTGCTGTGCAGCGATGTCATGCGCAATGTTGTTTGGTTGGTCGTGCGCGAAAACGTTGTTCGCTGGTATTTGATCCGTTGATCCGAAGAAAAACATGTCAGGTGTGCACTGCACCCGGTTAATATCTGTACAACGAGTAGAGCATCCATCCTGGCGAGGCCCTGCCCCGTCTCTCTCGACTCCTGGCTATGAGCGTCAACGACCATGCTCAACAAGAGCCCCCCAACTCCATAGTACGTGGGAAATGACTCAGAAACGACCCATCATTACGTATTTGTATCGACGTATGATACCAGACATACTCATAACTATCTCCTGTTTAGCAGCAATGCGCCATACCCTCGGTATCGCAACAACACTATCAACCCCGATACGATTTTCTTTTAGAGGGGCTCGGCCCCGAAAAGGGCATCTCCCAGATCAATAATCGAAAAGAGCGTGCGTGTGATATGACACAAGCTACGATTTTCCTTTAGAGGGGCTCAGCCCCGAAAAGGGCATCTCCCAGATCAATAATCAAAAAGAGCGTGCGTGTGATATGACACAAGCTCCAATCCGACATGTTTTTTTCCCTCAAACGATCCTTGTCATACCTGACCAATTGGCGTCCCTATCATACCTCCACACATCTGCAGCCGACACACACATCGAATGTATTATTGTACCAGGTATTATTTACCCTTTTGTCTTGCTTTTTTCTTGCAATATATCACCCCCACTTCCTTCGTCGACCGCCACGACAACAAAAAAAAAACTCTCTAAAGGACAAGCATGCAATGGAACCCCCTTATTATGACCATTATGTATGACACTTGTAGCATACTTCCAATGTACATAACCATCTCGTACTCCTATTAATAGATCATTATTCCAACAGAGACAGCGTCGACTGTCACCCTTTTACCTCTCTAGGAAAATCAACACTAACATATCTACAGATATTATATTTATCTCTACAGATATGATACCTTTATCTCTACAGACATGGTACCTTGGGCGAACTGCGATGCTGCAAACGGGAACCACATTGAGCATCCCAACACACATCACGGCATGGCAGCGGACGGCGCTTATTCCCCCTCATCGTCCTCCCGTTCCCGAACATCCTTGAGAGTCTGCCTCAAGAGCGAGTCCACTTCCTCGAGCTGTTCCGAACTCATGGACGGTCTTGCCGCCTTAAGGCTTCGAGCAAGCCTCATCACATCCTGCACCACGCTATCCACCCCGACCCTACCCCTACCCGTAATCGCCCCCTGCAACCCTTCCCGGTCCTCTTCGATGTCACTATCGGGGCTATGGGAATCTCTCTGAACACTGCCCCCAACCGACGCGCTATTAATAAACTCCTTCGCTATAGCAGCCATGGTGGCCGCCATACGGTCGTCCTCGGTGATGCCTCTGGCTACCCCCTCCGCATCCCGTTCCTGGGATGACTCCTCGTCCCGTTCTTGGGATGTCTCCACATGCCTTCCTTGGGATGTCTCCGCATGCCGTTCCTGGGATGGCTCCTCATCCTGTTCCTGGCATGTCTCTTCATCCCGTTCCTGGGAGATCTCCTCATCCTGTTCCTGGGGCGTCTCCGCATGCCGTTCCTGCGATGCCTCCGGGGGAGTCTCTCGATCTGTTTCGTCAACTGTACCAATCGCAGCCGCTGGGCGGGGACGTACCCGACGGTCAGATGCGTTGTCCTCTGAAACGCCAGCATTGGGTGCGGGATTGTTCACAGCCATGCCGTCAGCTGGAGTAGAAGGCGCTCCTCCAGTGCCGACAGCTGCACCCTCCCTGCCGCGCTTTCCCAGAGACGATTTGTCGTTGCCATCTGCTGGAGATGGTGGTGGTGCATGCTTTGATGGAGGTTGGGGCAACGGCAACCCGCTTCCTGGAAAAACGTCCTCCTCAAGCAGGGCGGGTTCTGCTGCGGGGAAGCGATAATGTGGAGAAGGCAAGAAAGCGCTAGCGTTAAGGGGGTTGCGTCGAGGGGGTGATCCTTGCCTCCTTGTCATGAACACCGCACGACGGAAGCAACCGACATGGTCCCGATAACAGGAGCCCTCGACAACCTCTCACATTGGTTTCGTGCCCAGTATTCGATTGCGCATATGGTGGGGGGTAATATAACATACAATAGTGAATGTCTTCACTCAACACAAACAAACGAAAATCTCCAACGAAAAACGTGAAAAGTACAAAAAGACACGGCGGCAAGACCGACGGTTCGCGGCAGCCACAAAATCATCTCCGTCTAAAAAATGAACGCGCCAAACAGAAGCCTTTTGGGCGCGATTGACAGGGTTCGCAAAGACCGCCACTCACGCAATCCACAGCCAAAATAGGCGCACACCAACCTGCTACTAATGCCATTTGCACTCGATTCAGGCTCAAACATACCACTACTCTTGTAATTCTCACCCGAATCAAGCTCCGAGTCTGGTAGCTGCGACCCGTCGTCCCAAGGTGCTTGCGAGCCGTCGAGAGAGGTGTAAGTGGTCACGGCAGCTTTCTTGATAGTGCCTCCTTTTGGCCCCCTTCGAGCTCCGCCGATGACACGCACAAACTTTGTCCCACCTGCACATTTGACAAGAGCAACATCATCGTCACAACGTGAGGCAATCGCTACAAACACGCCGGCGCTTCAACGTCGAACAAAAGCAGACGTGCTCCGAGTACGAATTAAAGTCATCAGCTCACCAGCAGGCGACGCGGCTCAACTATCGACAGAGCGGAACGACCCTTGCCCGTCTAGCAACAGAGTCGTCAGATTGACGAGGAAACGAAAGTTCAACGAGTACTGCTGTGCAAACCAAAGCGCGCGGTATGTTGTCCTACAAACGAAGGCGCGGCAGTGCCAACCAACCATGGGTATAGGCTGGAGTAGGAGGCCAGGGTGCGGATTAAGAGCGAGAAGAAGAAGAACGTTGCCAAGCGCGACGACGTCGGCGGCGTCTTCGATGCGCGGAACCTTGCTGCTGCACCGCCCCTGGCCTGGTGCCACGCACTGACTGTACAGCAGCGCTAAACAAACATGTTAGCACGATATTCAGCTCACCTGTTGTGGGGGCTTCATGCGGGGTAGACGGCGACCTCTTCTTGGGCGTCGCTTTATTACAGCTTGGTGGGGAGCTGCGAAACGGCCATCGCCCCGAAAAACAGTCAGGTAAAAAAAGCGGCGATCGGTGGCGGTGAGCACATATTACAGAAGGTGAGGCAATAATGACCGCTCTTCTGCACGCGATCCGTCCACCGCATCTCGGGAGTGACACTTGTGTTCCCACTTCGTTGGCAAGGTGCGATGTCATGGGTCCACGGCAATCTGTTCCGCCATTTTCAAGCACTGCTACTCGTATAAATAGGCATAGATAGGCACTATTACGGTATTCCGGCCATAGTAATCAGCCCAGATGGACCCAAAAACCCAAATACAGTACGTATGCCCCTATTTTAGTAGACCATGTTAGGTTATGATTACTGCGTTCCGCCGTAAATAGTAAAGTGCGACGATAGATAATAGAGCACGGCGATAGAAGACATGGTTGGTCGTTTGGTGGGGACCGTGACAGCGCAAGCGATCGACGCAACGAACATGAAGATGGGTCGCGGCAATGGCCGAGCTGCGACGAGTAAAGAAGCCACCTCCGGTGTTCTCTCACTGACGGTGCTACGAATGGCACGACAACAATGCCCGAGAAGCTGCCCCAGCTAAGTCGAGGCGTTCTTGCTTCAGACTGCTCAACCTCGGCGCAACCACGTGGTCGGAACACTTACTTTCACTTCAAGCAGCGCGCGACGTGATCGAACGCATCCGTGCTCACCTACAACAGTCTATAGTGCATCTCACCTCGGGCGCTGTCTCATGAAGGACCTCTGCGCACTCGCCGCAGGCAAAGCTCCCGCCACATCGTTCCCAGACCCTGGCAACGCGTATCTCGCCGCTCGGCGCGTGCCTCCTAGTGATTCATGCGGAGGGTGTTCTTCCACTTTCTTGGCCGCCGCAAGCACCGCCTCTTGTTTCCTGGCAACCTGGCTAAGATTGGCCAAGTCTAGGCTGGACTCGCCCTCGCGCGCAATGCCGAATGGAATTTTCACGTTCACGACTTTGGCCATGGCTAACAAGCGACGGCGCAGATCGAACGGGAAAAGTGGATCGTTCCATTCGTGTGGAGACAGGTCTCCGAAGGTGTTGTTCCACATGTCGACGACGGCGGACTGGAGGGCGTCTGCAGGTCTGCGTGGAGCAGGTGCAAGGAAAAAAACAATGTGTGTGTGGACGCGCGAGTGCGCTGCATAATAAGCTCGGCAAGATTGACAGGGTCGGCAAGGGGGTATGCGAAACTCCACAATCGTCAACCTGGCTTTATGTGGTATCCGAGAGTGTTAACCGTCAAGCAGTACGAGGAAAACCTGATGAAAACACTTCAGACAACGTACGGGTTTCCTATAATAAGGGCGTACCTTGACTTAGGCATCTTCAGGGCGGCCTCGAGCATGGGGCTTAGGGCCGTCAGGAAACCCCGCTGCACGAAATCGTTTGGGGATAAGTCTATGACAGCCGAAACGACACTCAATGCCAGCCCTCGAATTTCCTCAGACACCGCTGGATCGGTCGCCACGCACGACGCCTGCGCGGAAGAGGTGTCACGCGCTCGGCCAGCAGAAGCGACTCGCTGGGTACCATCACCCGACCGGCCAATCCCCACGGCAAGGAGGCGAGACATGGCCGCCATCGAATTCTCGTCCAGCGGAAATTTCGCCCGAGGAGGTCGCCGGTCTCTCTGCCCCGAGGTAACCGCCCGGCGCGCGACGATGAGACACTCGCGAACCTTGGTGATCACCCCGTCCGCCATCGCGGCCACGGTCCGCGGCGTATCCGGTGAGTGACCGCCGCCCTTCCTTCGAGAAGGGGGGGGTGACGCTGCCGATGCGGGGAGTGGCGTGGGCCGGGAGGGGAGGGGAGATGTCAGTATCCACGCCAGCGTGGCCACCCCGGCCTTCCATGCAAGGCCTCTGGACTTGCTGTCTGGTTCTTTTGGGGCAGCCTGCAAGAGCGCAAGGACAGCCGTCGTCAAGACCGGGAGGCAGGTATAGGGCGGCGGCGGGGCTAGATGCTGTTCCTTCAAGCCGTCTTGCTTCACGCTGCCTGCGGCGTCGTCTTTTCGTCTGTCGTTCACGGTAGCGCCTCGACGACGGTCGTTCCCCATTTCATCTCCTCGTCGACCCCGCTGTGTCTGGCTGAACTCGAGTGTCCAACCCATGGATGTGCCACCGAATTCTGGCGGAAGCCGTGAGCCGATATCTGCCCCATCTTCTCGCGAAGCCGACCTTGCCACGGCCTCCCTTGATCCAGAAAGCGCCAGAGCCGCGCAATCTTTCGCAATCTTCCTGAGCAAGCTCGAGAACCCTGGCGGGTGGCCTTGCCTGGCATCAAAGAGCTTGAACCAGAGATTTGCCGCCTCCGCACCAAATGCAGCATCCACCGCATTGAAGGAGCCTTGTGACCAGGCGCGAACTCCGGCTTCGTTGTCATTGGACAACGTGCTCTCTGCCTTCGCTTCGAGGACACCTCCCACTCCGCCTCCCGAAAACCTTTCTGTGCCACAGGCACGTCCCAACACGGCTCCTCCAGCTCCCTCTGCCGAGCCTTCAGCGCAGGAGACTGGCTCCCAAATCAACGGGGACGAGCGTGAAACGACTGAAGCTGTTTTGAGCAAGAACCGCAGGGTGCTGGCAGTGTCTACTAGCAGTCTGTCACCCGGTGGCACGCCCTTGCTTGTGACAGGTGTGTGCGAAGCGGCCTGTCTGTTTGAGTCGCCTCGAGCTTGCTGGGGGCTTTCGAGAACTTCGTCCACCGGGCCACTACCCGCGGGGCGAGAAAGACTGACCATTTTCCAGGCCGACAAGCTCCGAGCGGCTTCGGCATGCCACACGCGGCCCAGCGCCAGCAGAGCTGAACTCCGCTTCCTCGCGAAGGAGTTCCATATTTCGTTGGTGCCGGCTTTCTTCTCCGCTCTGCCTGGGCACGTGGAAAGCGTTGGTTTTGTCTCCGATAGCGCGGCAACGGCCGTGGACAACGATGAGAGCACCCGCGCCGCCCCTTCCTTTGGAGCTAAAGCAAGCAGTTCGGTCAGAAGAGATGCTCTCGGGAAAACGGCACGGCGTCTGCCGCGAGCGCCCCCAAGGCGATGATCGAGCGGGCTTACCGGGCGGTGTGCCTGCCGCGCAAAAGACGGCCGATCATCTTGACCCACATCGCCGTCACCTCGGCGGCGGGCGCTTGAGGGGCTCGCGGCATCGGACCTGTCACAGTCGCACCGTTCCCTCAGCACCCCCGCAAGAAGCGTCAGCCACAGCGGCGAAGCGTGTGCGACAACTTCTTGCGTGCCCGCACTACAGCCACCCGCGTTGTCGGCCTTTCCGCCGTCGCCACCGAGACCCCAGTTCTGACCTCTCAAGATGATGCCTGCAACGTCCTCCGCCTGCGCACACCCCGAGCAGATTGTGCTTGCGCTGTCGGAGCCCGGAGGTAGCGAAACCGCCACCATAGGCGCCTTAAGGCCTTCTGGGATTTGCTCGGCCCCCTGAAGATCCGCATTCGTACCTCCTCCCCGTGCCGTGGAGAGGCTCAGCCTGGTCAACGCACGGATCAGAGCCGCCAGCAGCGCTGATTTCCACTCGGTCAAGCTCGCACTATGGGCAGTCGTCGCAGCCGCCTCCTTCTCCCGGCCTCCCACCACACTTCCACCACAAGCGCCAACGCCGACACCTTTTTCTTTGACAGCGACAGCACCTTGAAACCCGCCTCTTGAGGTCAACTCCTTCGCAAGCAGCCAGCTTAGCACAACAGTCAGCGGGCTGGCCTCGCTCGCACCCTTCCTGTCGTGCGCCGGGAGGGGCGCTTTATCTTGGACAGCAACTCCCTGTTTTTCGTGCCCTTTTCTACCTCCACCTGAGGCAGAACAGCTTCCAGCATCCCCATCACCATCACCACTTCCACCACAACCACCACCACCACCACCACCACAAGCAGAGCTAGAGGTGGCCTGGCGATGGTCTGACAGCGCCCACAAGGCTAACCCGCACCACGCCCGCACTATCAAGCCCGACGTCGGCAGCGCGTCGAGCGGGGCGGAAGGGGTGTCAGGCCCTGACTCTGGTAATGTCGCCGCGGGCCCGATTGTGCCGGCGGCAACCTCAGGGATTGGCGCCGGGAATTTCCTCATGAGAGTCTGCAGAGTGGACAGCAGAGGAGATACCTCCGTGACGAGGTCGAGGCCAGATTGTTGGAGGCAAGGATGTGCATCTGGTGGGAGTATCGATGAAGGCACGCGCACGCGGAGCGAACCAAGCAAAGGGGGGGATGGCACGTGAACAGGTACCAACATATACTTTTGGCGTACCATACAAACCAACAAAGGGAAGAGCGCCGCAACTCCTCCTCTTTTTCCTCGTCCTTGAGGGAAACAAATATGACTTGTCTGGCCACCTTAATTTCGTTTGCATGACATCATGAGATCAGCAAACGAAACAAATGCAAGCAGCCCAAGAAAACGTTGGCCGTATGTACAACGCATCAAAACCCTAGAGTGGAAAGCGACCGAGCCTCACCTGCTGGGCTTGGGTGTAGGCAAGGCAACAAAGCTGCGAGCATACGGGCGCAAAAATGCCGAGCGTCTTCGCCACTTCCATCACCTGGACAGTGAAGCAATACACGTCAAAGAAAACTGATCGAGATATATCGCTTTCCTCAGATCATAGCTCATCATGGCCGCAGCTTTACCAAGAGCACAGAATAAAAAAGAAGATGAGTTTTGCAGCCTCAGTTATCTGATTGGTCAACTTCGACCGAAAAAGGAAAGTAAGGAAACAACGAATTGCAGAGTAGCTGGCATCCAGACACCCGCACGAAAAGTGGTAAATTTAATAGTGTGTGCCATGGCGTGCTCCCATCGAAATGAAACGCCACAAGTCATCACCGCCAACACAGTCCAAGTGTTCAAGTGATCACTTCTACGACCTGAACAAATACACATAACATCGAAGCGCGCACCACACCCTTCAGTCATCGACCGGCATACGCACGGCCTTCAGCGGAGCGTTCAGGCACACACAGAATGTGGTCCAGGATTATGCGACGCCTGAACCTCTTGTTATTTACAGCGGCCTGCCTAGAGCACGGTCGGCACAGATATCGATGGCTGCCTGTAGCTTGAATCGAACATATGGAACTACCAAAGAAGGAATCATTCGTGCCAGTAAAGCCCCGAGTCGGTGCTCACCTGCGGCCTTCCTGAACAAGTCCGCCATGCCGATTCTGCCCTCCTGCTGGTGTTTCTGCGGCAGTCTCCACAAGTACTTCACGGACTGCGACGGGAAGGACGCCACGCAACGACCAAGCGACGACAGCACGACCCCCCTCACGAAAGGATCCCTGCCGGACAGCAAACGCGGGAGGAGAGGCGGGTACATATGGTCATGATATACGGTATTAACGTATGGACCCCTTTAGGAGTGCACTCCCGTTTCGGAGACAGATGACTTGGAATTAGTGTGATACTTATGTTCCTGTACAGTGCACTAGTAAAAGCCGCAAAACGGGGTCATCGCTGGGAAAAAAACAGACCCAGCGTCGTGCGAGAGGGGATATTTGCCGAGCGAATTCGGCAGTTCGGAGTTTCGAACAAGCTTCGCGGAAGTAAATCAACAAACAAGGAGGAGGTGAGCCGAATTGTCCATGTCTATCGCACACACACATAATTCACCGCACACGCTTCGTAGACGTCGGGAAAATAACGCTCCGAAACCACAATCATCGATCTGACCCACTCGCACCATGAACCGCTCTTGGGTTAAACCAACGGCAGCAACACCTGCTGACCCCCTCCCACCCCCCCAACTTCCCGGGAACACAACAACCAAGAACATGTGTTTTACGCGCTCTTATCACGTCCACCGCGTTTCCCCCTTACGAGTCTATACGCCAACAAAATGTGCAGATTGACGACATGCTGCAGCTCACTTTTCTCGGAGGGCGCGCTTGACGAACGGTCTGAGCGACAGCTCGGCCACCTTGGCTGCCTGCGGAACAACACGAACGTAGGGTAACGGTCAACGGCTGTACCCGAGCGAGGTAGCTTCGAAACAACGGCTCAAGAGCTCGCTACAGGTAGACGACCGCGGTACAACCCTCTTGCGCTCGAGTGCTGCTGTAGGTAGCACTTCGGCACAGGGATTTTCATTTCCATGATGGCACGCATCAAACACCATGGTGCCCGCCAATCTTACAGCACCAGGATAAAACAATTGACGTGCTTGCCTCCTCGCGTTTGAACTTTCCCAGGCAGTTGGACACGAACATCTCCCAGGCCTCCACTGCCTCCGCTCGCACCTGTCGCCAGAGAACCCCCCCCCCCCCCCAAGATGCGTCGCCCCAAAGCGCCGGAAAAAAAGCGGTGAAATCGATGGCGCGCAAACAGCGATTGGAGGTGCACGGCGCACGCGCGACGGACTGATGCCACTGGGGGTAGACAGTCGCAAGGTTAACGTTCCACACTCCGAAACAGTGCAAATACGCCGTGCTCTGCCACAACGCGCACAGCATGCGTGTGGATATAACTCACTGACTCTGTTAACGGACTGTGTGATTTTACGTGGGGTTCCTTGAGCTGAATATTCATGTCTACGACGCGAGCTGCTGAAGCGAAGCGAGCACTCTCAAAAAGACACCATCATAAGACAACATCCACAGATCCACTCACCGTGCTTCGGGCCGCAGGCCTCTACAATACAGCAGTTATTTGCAGGATTCAGTGGCTGTGATCGGCAGGCTTAACGCGCAAAATTAATAAATCAACTTACGCCACGCCAAGCACAAACAGTCCCAACCAGAGAGCAGCCCCAACCAGAGGGCAATGCCATTTTCAGAAAAACTCATCGGGGTTGGTATGCAGATAAACAACACCTACGAGTATATGTCGCGAAGCTGCAACTGTCAAAGGCTTGACGGGGAATGTACATCAAGAAATGAGCGGCGATGTAATGCCCGCAAACGCTCCGAGTCGCGCGACCGGCGAGACGACAATCTACTATTTCGGGTATGCTGTTATTGCACAAAATCTTGCAAAGTACGGCAAATAGGTGATCGGTCTTGTGCTCCTGATCACCAAGAAACCGTGCTCGTGTTGTAGCAAACAAGACGCGAAGGTGCTGTGACAATGTCAAGGACGTTTGTTTATCGGACAAGGTTTATATCCTATGCGCGTCTCCTTCTCTCCCTCGCCTGAGCCCTCTTGTCGCTGAAGCCGCTGGCGACCTGCAGCAGTTTGTTGGTGGCAAGCTCGAACGTGTTCTTGGATGTCCCGCGGGTCCGCAAAAGACTGGTCAAGTCCGCCAAAGAGAGGAATATTGCCCACACCTTGATCTGAAACGTCGCCGGGGGAAGACAGTACAGAGAGAAAACAAAACGCATGCTATAGTCATGGTTGTACATTGCCTGTTTGGCGTGTCGGAGTGTGAGCTGTGCCGGCAACGCATGTGGGTATCGTTCAACCCGACCAGAGAAATTTGTGCGCGATACAAGGCGCTGTCTGACAATTTCCTCTACTCGCTACGATTACGAACAGCGGGCGTGCTGACCCTGCCACCATCTACATTGTCTGCGTTTGACTACGGGAAAGGTTAGCGACGTACCTGGTAGCACCAAATACCTTTCTCACTGCTGTAGTGATTGTCGCAAGAAGCAAAGGCTGGTGGACTCTGTGTGGCACGTTATGCGCGTGTAGGATGCAGCGTGATAAGGTACATTCGAGGGATAAACAGTCTGTCACAGTTGGCCGCTTGTCACCGATCTTTCTCTTGCACATGGCTTTCGAACAAACCGCTTGTTCGCTCAATATTCCTCTGCAGACGGCAACAGAAAACGCCAAGGATACGCCTCATACCAATACATAAGTTACGCCGACACATCCCAGAGCCCAAGCGGGGTGCAACGACGCACACGGGCAGAAGATCCACCTCCTCGTGTTACATATGATAGCTGCGTGAACAACCACGGACGGACCGTACGTACGTACCGCATGCTTGACACGTGCTTCCTTCGCTGTTTTTGCACTCGGTGTGGCGGCGGCACAGCCAGCAGCTGCCGATTGTGACGCGTTGCGCTCTGAGAGAGGTGGTGCCCGCGAGGACAACGCTG
This sequence comes from Costaria costata, assembly GCA_036873775.1. Classification (NCBI taxonomy): domain Eukaryota; class Phaeophyceae; order Laminariales; family Agaraceae; genus Costaria; species Costaria costata. Next base: position 14,825 of record JAYJME010001925.1, read on the forward strand.
TCGGCGCAGCTCCCTTCGGCGAGCTCTCCTGATGAAACATGATCTTAAAGCGCGACGGAGCCGACATGTAGCAGGCGGGGGTGTGCTCAATTCGTGAATGGAC
>JAYJME010001926.1:0-14922 GCA_036873775.1 Costaria costata
CTCAGGGATAACGGCTCGGTCGCTGACACAATCTGAATGACTCTGCTACCGGTGTACGCTCCTTGGAACAGTGAAATCTTCTTTCTCTCCCTGTTCTGGGGGAGAGATCTCGCACGCACCTTTTGTTGGGCAACGAACGGCGTTCCACGACTGGGCTGCGCAAGCACACAACCGTTCCTGATCGCACGCTGGTCAGGTGGGAATACACACACACACCACGCCACGAGCAGCGAGGAGTGTGTTTCGTGAGTTAGTGTGATTACCGCCGGCTATTGTCAAGTCACGAGATATACGTACATAAAAACATTGTGCCGTTTCGTATGTGCCTTTTCGTAAAATATGTGCCGTTTCGTATACGAAACGCTTCAAACCGAACTGCCGTGCTTCAAACGACGACACGACGACAAAATAAGAGAGGGGAACAAATAAGAGTACGTACGAAGTGGTCACGTTTTGTTGAGACCGTTCGTACTGGGTCATCAGGCATATTCTTGCCATTATGTCAGAACGTCAGGACAGAGCATTATTGGCTCGAAAGCCGCGTCTTCGTACGGGAGGACGGGATCTATCTGCTATGATACTCTGGGCATACAGGAGTGCCTGACGCGGGTGGTGCGACAAGGGTATTTAGTATTTATCGCACCTTTTGGCCTAGCCTGCCTAAATCGGACGAAGCTCGTCAACTGAGAATGTACTGCTGTACCAAATCCCGTTCGTGTCGTACAGCATTCTTTGTCCCACACCTACGTATTGATAGGCCATGACAACCACGTTCTTAATCGTTGTTCGGGTTAGGTAAGCGAACACTTTTCGCAGGTTCGGATTTTGGGTGAGGTATACTGCTGCTGTACCGTACGTATCTTACGAATATACGAAGTACATACATGATGTCTCGATGTGTCGACTATACACACTGCAATGATGGTACATTGCGATACAACCATTACATAGTAGCTATAAAAGCGAGACATAGACATTCCTCCAACAGTCCCTGCCCCCGACGTGTGCTACACAGCCAGCTACACGGTATACACGAGTAGCATACAGGGGTACGAGCACAGTAGCACCTACAGTAACATTTCTGAGGATCCTCACTTGAGGAGGTGTTACAGCACGACAACCTCACCCAACAACCCACTGTCAGAAAAAAAATACACTTGTATGACTGTGGTGTAAAGCTAGGCCAGACACACCGAGGAACTGCCCAATAAGGTTTTAATCTCAAGAATAGCGGGAGGGGGTGTACTCATTTTCATGCATGGCCGTGGTTGGGGGAGGGATCTTGGTCATAGTTTGACAGATGTGCAGGGAAGGGTACAGCAGTAGAAACCATGTGGAGGTTGCCTGTTTTTTTTAAACTTACCATTTGTGTATCAACTCTTTGCTTATTAATATATACCACCGGTGTGATAGAGAGGAGAGTGGTCTATACTTTGTTTGCACGTTGTTTTCTTCACAGCACTTTTACATACCAGGTACAGAGTACAGAAGGACGGCCGTTGCTTGTTGCCGATGTTTGCATAATCCATACCCACCTATGATACCCGGGGATGTACCCAGGATGCCCCCTGATGACTACAGACCTATGAATACGACAATACGACGAACCAGCGGCGGCCATACGAGCCACAGCCACGGCAGAGAGCAACCTGTTGTGGCCTGGGCGCGATGAAGATTACCAAGATGTAGATAAAACGCGGACGGGTTCGTTCCAAGAGCGAGAGCGGAATACGAGTGGTGAGTGGTGCAGGAAGGGGTGCCCGACAAAAGAGCAAAGGACCTACACTCCTTTCAAGGTCAAAATGCAAAACAACCAGCCAGTGCGCTGGGATCTCTGGACAGAATTACGGAAGGCGAGTTTTTTGCATGTTTGTATCTTACTCGGTTTTAGTACACCCCCTCCCTCTGTCTGGGTCTCGCAAATGGGTACCTATTAATACTATTAATAGTAGTACTGGTGGTCGGGAAAGTTTGTTTTCGTCTATCATACCCTGATTGGTGACTGAAAATATTCGTTCCGCGGGGGGAGTGCATTTTGTTGCTCCAGGCAGGGGCGCATACCGCACGCTGCAGCAGAGGGCGCAAGGCGTAGGTTAGATAGTGGGGGTACTACTGCTGTACCGAAGCAGCAGCAGCAGGAGCATGGGCACGGGCACGCAAGCACACGCCGACAGGGACGAAGGGAGGCTCGGACGGCTGAATCTACTACCCGTATATGATAGTCAAGGCGCGCACCGGGGGGCTGAGCTCCACATGCCCTCTGGAAAGGAAAAAATAGGGTGACTGGAAATACCACCACCACCAGGTAAAGCGCGTAAACACGAACGAGTCGAGCCACTCGTCGGCTATGATATAATTGTAGCAAGGGAAGAGTGCAGCCCCTTGCGAGACAGAAGGAGAGGAACTTGTGCGAGTAGTGTATTCGTAGCGACCTGCAATGTGCACACCCTGACTGTATATTATGCTTCGTGCGACTAAAGGGAAATTGTGGGCTAGTGCGTATAATATGTGGAGAAAAGGCATTAGACTTGTGACTTTATTCACCCCCCGACGATGCACATTTGGTTTTCCTCTATGATATGGGTACTTTGGCGCGCCCTTCATGCGGGCTTTTCATGGGAGCCCCATGAAAGCCCCATGCGAGACCCACGGGATACCCGCGGGAGTCGCGGGGAAGCATTATGATCCCACGGAACACCCATCCCATGGAAGTCCCACATGGGAATCACATGGTAGACCTATACGAGTCTCAACTGCAAAGTGCTATGTGAGCACTACAGTATATCCCATGGGAGTCCCATGGAAGACCCATGGGAGACTCATGAGAGACCCGTGGGATACCTACGGGAGACTTATGGGAGTGCCATGGCAGCACTATAACCCAGTGGTGGGAGTCCCACTGGAAACCCCTGGATCATCACCATAAACCCATGCAAGACCCATGGGACCTCCATGTGCCAGCAATATTAGCCCGTGGAATTCCAAGGGCCAGTAATATAAACCCATGCGAGACACGTGGGAGTCCCACGGGGGCCCCATGGGAGACCCATGGGGACACTATGCGTTAACCATGGAAGCCCCATGGGGGCCCCATGAGAGACCCATGGGAGGCCCATGGACGCATGAGAGTCCCACGGGGGCCCCATGAGAGACCCATGGGGACACTATGGGTTAACCATGGAAATCCCATGGGGGTCCCATGGGAGACCCATGGGAGGCCCATGGGAGGCCCATGGGAGACCCATGGGAGGCCCATGGGAGACCCATGGGAGACCCATGGGCCAGCACTATAAATCTGTGGGAGCCCCATGGGTTCCCCATCAGAGCATGATGATCCCGTGGCACTCCCATGGGAGACTCATATGGTAGACCCACGGGGGCATAACAAAAACATGGGACCCATGGGAGCACTACCAATCCATGGGAGTCCCATGGGAGCCCCACGGGCCAGCACTATGACCCCATGCGAAGCTGAGATCCATGGAAGTCCCGTGAGAGACCCATGGGAGCATTACGACGCATTGGGGTCCCATGGGAGTCCTATGGGAGAGTCCCATTGAATATAATTATTGCTCACGGGATACTCATGGGATACCCATGGGATTCGTATGGGTCCTCAACGAGTTTGTAGTGCTCCCATGGTTGTAATGCTCTCATGGGTCTCCCATGAGGCCCCATGGGTTTATAGTCCTCCCGTGGACCTCCCATGGAACTTCCATGGACCTTCCATGGGATTTCCATGGACCTTCCATGGATTTATAGTGTTCCTATCGGACTTTCACCATGAGACCCCCATGGGAGTCCCATGGAAGTCCCGGGGGTTTGTTACCCATTGTGTTGCCATGGGACCTCCGTCGGGACTCCCATGGGAAATAAACCCATGGGAGTCCCATGGGCGTCCCGCGGGATTTCCATGGGACTTTATTATCCATGATGCTTCCCACCTCCCACAGGAAGTTCATGGGGAATTCATGGCAGTGGGTCCCATCGTAATCCCATGGGGACCATGGGGGAACAACAGCGACAAAACGTCCCACATGTGGGACTTCATGGGACACTCATGGGAATTCCATGGGGATTTCAGGGCAGTGGGTTCCGTCGGCATCCCACGGGAGAACAACAACAAAACGTTTCTGCCGTGATCTACTATACAGGACGCGTGCTACGATAGAGGTTGCACCTTTTGGCTTTTTCGTTTCTGGATGACGGGACTTCTTAACCCAAAATCGTCCGAATGTCATTCTTGTGTCGCAAAATGTTTTTTTTAATGCCTATAGCCCATGGGTTTGGTAATCGGGCTGCCCTTCCAGTTTACTCAAAAACAGTTTTCGGGTGTGATATGGAGCTCCTAAAGTGAAGAGCCTCAGGAAAAAAACATCATGGAACAACACCTCTATCCTAGCATGGCTCACAGTACTGTATACCGGACAGCAATGGGTACAGGCTGCTGCGCGGGTAGGAGGAAACGTAAGTAAGGCAGGCAAGGGCAGCATGCAGTTGTTAATAGTTGGCCTATTCTCGCAGTTCACGGCATCGGTCTGATGTAAGTCTGTTTACAGCCGTCAGTTCATTGACGAGCAGATCGCCAAGTTGACGGTAGTGGATCGTAGCAGTTAACTTGATTACTTGCGCTCCAACGGGAGGCGCAGCAACAGCAGCACCATCATAAGGTGGAGCACCTAGTTGAGATTCCAACGGAGAAGTATCCGTTCGTTTTGGCGTAAGCAAACGGGCAAGCTGATGTGAGGATGGAAGGGAGCAGGCAGATTGGCTATGCTCAACCCCACCATCAGCGTCCAATTCCCACGACTACCGCAAGCACGTACAGTATAGGACCACGGATAAGAAAGAGCCAGAAAATAATGTCATGCCCACCTTTTGGGAGACGCTAAGAAAATTGGATTAAGAAATCGTGCTCAGCGGCGAGCGCTAAGCTAACCCCTCTACCCATACTACGTAATAAAACAAAACAATGTGCATCCCCGAGGTGAGGGCTCGGAAAAGCAAAGAGTAATGTTATCGTTCGTACAGTAGGGTTTGGTAGTGTGGCAAGCCTGCTGTGACTTCCAGGAGGAAAAATGGCCCTGTTTCTGCGTGCATGTTGCCATCGTTGTCGTGGCTTGCGCTGTTGTGCCTGTGCACAGGTGCGGGAAGGATGCCGAGGGAAGCGACCGAGCGTGCAGCACGACAACACAAAGATTGGATGGTCAACGGTCGATATTATTACATCTAGCTCTTGGACCCGCCTACGGATTGAATATAGTCAGCATGCTCGGCTACGGTACACATGCTGCCAGCTGTTTAGGCCGTTTCCCGGAGGAGCGAATACCCGCTCGCGGAGGAAGTGGGACGGACCTAACCCTAAGAAAATGCCCCATGAAATGTTCGTGCTGTCTGTCGGCGTCATCGATGTACCTGGTACGTTAGAGCGATTGTTGTGATCAGGATTGCTCCCTCCCCTGTGCCGACTACTTCTGGTGGCGCGTGGAGCTGCGTACGTACACAGCAGCACGATAATACACCCGCATATACGGCGGGATATCGCGACCCATGAACCAAGATACTGGGCGTTGACACGTTGACGAGATGCTAGCTGAATGCCGCTTGGTCGGATTATGCTGGACATACATGTCACATGCTACTTCGTACGATAGGGGATAGGGGTGCTGTATAGCACTTATTGGCCAAGATATTTCCGACTGCCGGGGCTTCTCAACTGAGGAACTATCATACTGCGCCTAATATCGTTTGCTTGTCCAATAATCCACTACAGTTACTATTACGGGGGACCATAGTAAATAGGACCAAAGATTGGTAGCAAAAATAGGGAAATACCTAGGGTTTGGTGTCTACAGCAGGTCGTATTGTGTCTACAGTAGGTCCTATTAACTACGGTCCCCCGTAATAGTAGGGGTATTGTTCCATGCTTTTTAAATTTATTTTTGTGAGGCTCCTTTTGTCGTTTGAGGAGCTCTCTAGGTCCTACACCCAAAAGCTGGCTTCGAGAAAACATGAAAGGGCAACCGGATGAACAATTCCATGACCTACAGTAAAGAGTACTGTTGTAGGTATATTAAGATACTTTCTTATTTAAATAAAACGATGTTGGGTACTACAGTACAGTAGTTCCTAAATTGAGGGGCCGCGTCAGACAGAAAAATATGTGCCCAGAATGTGGTACCCCCTATCGTAGCACTTGTTCATGTTTCGTTGTACACCTACTTGCAGACTAGGCCATGCGATCGCTCATCGTGTTAGGCGTATCTTTTTTCTTTAAAGCTCGTTTTTGCGTGAGATATTTATAGAGCTCATCAAATGAGGTACAGCAGTGCCTCGGCATGGTTTCGGCGCACCCCTACCATACTGTTGAAGTACTAGCAGTACTATTAGGGCCATACATCGCTGTAGAAGATGCGCTGTCTTTCGTTGCCGGCGCAGTTGTTGCCGGTCCCCCGCTTACTGTGACATGGCGATGAGGAGCTTTTTTCACGCCCTTTATCCCCCGTGTTTTTGCTGGAATCGCGTGCCATTCCTGAGCTAGTCTACAGCTCGGCCGTGCATAGTATGCTCCGAGTACGTACTGGTGTCCCGAACCAGTATGGACTCGTGGGGGATATATTCGAGACTGCAGATATAAAGAGCTCGCGATTTTTCCGGGTGGCTTTTCCGGGCCGGGGAGAACCGGGCCCATGTTGTGGCTCTTTTCCCGGCCGCCTGCGGTTCTTGCCTCGATGCACGCGAAAGTAAACTTAGCAGTACCGGCAGGGGGGGGGCTTGGACGGGGACGTTGAGAGCCATCGTCATCGACGTGCAGAGTTGCAGGTGCCGTGACGCTCAGTCCACTTGTGATTCTGGCGTGATCGTACTCCCTGAAGAACAAAACTGGAAAATCGTCAAATAATGGCTGCTGGCTCAAGGCACACACTCAGTAAACTGTAAACTTTCATTCTTCTCCACCCGGGTATTCTTGTGGATCAACCTGTCGAGGCGTTCATTATGTTCATCAGACATTGATGACGCTGGCTAGAAGGCGGACCTGCCCACTACTGGCTTTATGTTTCATCCCGTGGCCGCAAGTTCCACCTATGTCAGGTTTCACGGTATGCGGACATGGTACCGCAAGTGATACCTTTTCCCCCACCTGCCTAACATGTTTTCCGCGTTCCCCCTCGCGTCTACAGTATTGCTGGGTGTCTGAAGCCCGTGTGTGTACTTTTCCATGGCGTGTATGACACACACACCGACTTCCCACGGGGTGCAAATATGAGGTTACTTATCTGGGAGCTCAGGCCCAAGCACCTTGGGACATCTGAAATCGATAGTTGATTCCACAGCATATTACTGTACAGCAGGTTCTGATTACTATGTTCCCCGCAATATATTCGCTATACTGTTGAGATCGATCGCTGCTGGAAGAAGATGTGCAGAGGTACGTAGCCTTGCCTATTTCCTTCGCAGACGAATCGGACATGTTCGTATTGTTGTTCGTTGTCTCAACTGCTGTGTACAGTAGGTGCACTTGCTCGTATTGAGAGAACGCTACTATTGGCTGTATTTTGCAGGCATGGAACTGGAATATATTGGTCTACATGCTTAGTAAAAGCGGACTTGAGGAGTTTTGAATTCCCCGGTAACGGCTAATATCCCCGATATTTCGATCGCTGGGTCAAGGAGTTCTGCGTACCAACCCCCTGGAGGCAGTTATCAGATAAAGGATAAGCCACTGAGACACCCAGTCCGCGCTGACTAGGTAGCTCACTTGTCTATCCTCCACCTGTACCCTTTCTTTATGCACGAGCAAAGCTAAGTACCTTTGTTGGGATCAATTGACCCTCTCCTACCGGTAACTAATACATTCAATGCAAATCGACGAGCAGAGTGGGAATGCTGCATGAACACTTTGCCCGATAAAATGAAGGCAAGCACCGGAGGGGGAGAGAAGAGAAGGCACCTGTGACCAAGGCTTGTCCAGAAGTTCGCTGAGGGTAAAACCTCCTACGAGTTGAGCTGGAAAGTAAAAGTGGTGACAAAAAATAAAAATAAATTAATTAAAAAGAAGCCCATCGTCAACCTTGCGCTGCAGTTCTTGGTTGCTGATAACCCGAGCTTTCACCGGAACCCCCTGTCGCGCCGCCATCAGGCGGTCGCGACCCGTGGGCTACCTCGTCTTCTCGTTTTTTTCGCACCGCCTCGTTTTTCCCGGCGACGCCCCCCTCGTGGGCTGCGGTCTCGATCTCGACCATCTCGCGCTCGTCGCTTCTTGTTGTTACCGCCGCTGAAATAGTCCACAATTTTTGCGGGGCCGCCCAAGACACAACCTGCGCCTATCACCAGCAGCAGGCAGGAAAGGTACATTGCAGTTACCACCAGGTCTCTGTGGACCACCAGGTTTCGACCAAACCCTCTAAAGCTGAGCGTCCGAAGCACCTGTAAACGGGGTCGAAGGCGCATGAGATAGCAACACAAAAAAGGGTGAGGGCAAATGGTCTCTACTGGTGATCTCTTCCAAACCCGCTACATCAATACTACGTATAGAGAGCTTTGAAGGTGGCACACTCTTGTCGAAGAAACCATTTCGTGTGTATATATATACCGTCTTCCTCGAAGGTGGATAGTAGCTACAGTATTTCCATCCACCCCAACTCCCATATCATTTGTATGAACTAATACATAGGACAATGCAGGGTGTGTGTGGATGGAATGATTTGTTTTACGTCTTGAGTTAGCCTGGATTATTTAAATAGTACGATTTAGTAATATTATTTTTCGCCATGCGACAATGTGCGGCATGATGAGAACTTCAACTTGGGGCCGCTCTCAAACATTCCCAGTGACGTACATAACAAGAAAACAAAGGGAACTCATTTACTGGTTTGTTTAGGAGACGCTATGGAAGTTTATGTTGCCCCGCTACGTGTACCGTACGGCTCTAGAGTTCAACGCACGACTACTGAATGGGCATGAGTTGGTCGTCATCCTACAGGGCGTTCGTCCCTCCCTGCCCTGGCAACAAGGCTCTACTTCACTTGGAGGCGTACTAAGATAGGGGAGAGTAGAACTTTTTGGCCGTTTTGTTTCTGACTACTCTAACGAAGCTCCTTAACCGAGCAACCACCCAATCTCGTTATTATTCGAACAATATGTTTCGTCGCACTATCCTAGGCCATGGCGGTGGTGTTCATCGTTTCGCAACGCCAGGTTTTGGGGGAGGTGGAGAGCGCTCCCTCCGCAAATGAGGAGCTTCAGGAAAAAACGCATGGAACAACACCCGTACTGCTCTTAAACCGTACCATCCGACTCTATCAGAAAGAGCTGTGGTACAAACCACGGGGCGCTTCGTGTGACGGACAGCAAGAGCAAGGAGGTAGGCTAACTCGATAAACCCCTACATGTACTGTGTGCTCCAAACAGCCCCGTGTTGACTTACCCCCGTACAACGGATGATGAAACCTCCGCCATGGTGAACAAGACGCGTTGGCCAAGGGTCGACGACGAGGTCCACGCCCTAGACAAGGCCAGCAGGGTCTTCTCGATGGCAGATTCGACGGATGACAGAGAGAACCAGTTCCCCAAGCCCCTCAGATGAGCCCAAACACCAGCAGGGGTGGTAAGGTATGGGACCCCGCGACCGGGCGCCATCGAGCCCACTTCCAGGGGAAGCAGGGAAGCCGCTGCGTCGATCAGTCGTTCTAGTTTCTGCCGGGTGATGGCGCGGACGGACTTCTTAACAGTCGACCACGACTCCCACAGGAAAGTGGGAACGGCCGTGTCTAGTGTGTAAACCCCCAGAAATATTGCGTAGACGTCCACGGGAAGGACGGACAGAGCAAGCGACAGCTTCGATGTTTGGGGGGAGGTCTTGCCGTTGGAGGAAGTACCCTGCAGCAAGTCGGCGATGGGCGATTGACAGCCAAGGAACGAACTTCTTCGTGAGATGGAACGGGCTAGTAACTAGAAGCTTAAGTGCAATTGCTTTTTAACGAAACGGAAATACAGTGGGGTGCCCGATTTAAGAGCCTCTCGGAACAGGCCAGTGGTACAGTAGTGTTACTCTTATCTCCATGCCGCTCTTACCTCCAGTTGGATTTCATACACCTGGTACCTGATATTTCGGGGGAACATAGTTAATAGGACCTACTGTAGACACAACAGGACATACTGTAGAACCAAAAACCATATATTTCCCTATTTTTGCTAACAATGTTGGGTCCATTGTTAATAGAACCTACTGTAGACGCAGTAGAACCTACTGTAGACACCAAAACCTATATATTTCCCTATTTTTACTAACAATATTTGGTCCTATTTACTATGGTCCCCCGTAATACTGTACAGTACTGCACTAATTAATATTATCCTGTGCCTAAGCATAATTCCAACTATTTTGTCTCCAAACCAGGAGTGCAGTCCTGGAGTGGTAAAAAGCTGGGGGGGTGGGGATCAAGTCTTCCCGCAAAGAGAATGAGAAACGTAACCCCCCCCCTCCGTGCGCCTTTCTGTTTCCGGCAGAACGCGGGGTGCGGCGGGGGTGACAACACCTAGTACCTGGTAAAAGCTTTATGAGGCTCTTTCTTCGTAACTTAAGAAGCCCAGCAATCAATCGACTCTGAGAAAAAAAATTGTAAGCTGTGTGTTGCCGGATACACGATCCCATGGGCTATATATATATAGGCACCCAACCCAACGAAGAATAACGTAATATGCACATCGAATCAGATCCGAAAGTATCTACAAAAGTGGTGGGTGGGCTACTCAGTTGGCGAGCTCCCGTCAGCCACAAAAAAAATGGGGTCAAATGTGTAAAGCTCGGTCGTACTTGTTTGGGGTCAAAAATGTAACTATGTTTTTTTTGGGGGTCAAAAGTGTTGTAACCCCGTCGTATTCTTGGGGTTAAAAGTGTAACCCGATCGTATTTTTGGGGTCAATAGTGTAACTTCAATCGTGTTTTTGGGGTCAAAAGTGTAACCTCGATCGTAGTTTTAGGGTCAAAAGTGTAACCCGATCGTATTTTTGGGCGTCGAAATTGTAACCCCGGTCATAACAAAGCCCTACGATGCGTGAAAATCTCCGTGCTCGACTCTAGTTAAGAATATTGGACCCGCGACATACAGGCGGTGTTCTTTCTGGTAGTCTCGCCCCCTGTGTTTCGCATATCATATGGGTGCCTTCCCGCTTCGTGGTTTTGACGGAATTTCGTGTCCGTGCGGCCAGCCATCATTTCCCCGCAACAAAAAACAGCCTCTTCGTTCGGTGACCTCTGCAGATGCTACATGCAACAATACATCATGCGCAAACCCTCACAAGAAACATGGACGAAAAAAATCGAAATTTCTATATTATGCACCGCGTGGGAGCACGAGAGGGAAGTTTTCGCGCTTGTCGGCTCTTGCGGCAAGTTCGTCCAAATGCCCCGTCATGAAATTGCATCTCCTGGAGACTGGCGGAAAACGTTTCGCGGAAGGTATAGCCCCTACGACCTCATACTACAGATAATGCCTGCGGGGCTGACAATCCGTCCGTACTAACTACCGCCGCTCTTGTGGCGTGGCCTGAATTTTCTGGACAAGGTCTTGCAAGCCGTGCGGCGTCTCTCTTCCGAGACCGGCGCGTTCTCCGCCACTTCTCTCCTCTTCCGGACACTTCGCGCCTTACAGAATCGATACTTTCATTTTTCGAAGTTGAGCCGTCCACACGGCAACGACAGTGCCCAAGTGACCTCCCTGTCAGCGGCCGCACCCACTCCCCCCCCCCAGGCTACCCCGATTGTTCACCGAATGTGGCGTCATGCGTCAAACCGCGGCGGCGACGCGCTTGCTGCGGCGTCTGCCGCCCATCACTCTGACCAGCACCCGCCAATACTCACCGAGAAAAATCCTTGTCTCACTGCTGGTATAATAGTGAAGATGGTTGGGTCTTCATTTGCCTACGAGATCAAGATCTACGGCGACCCCGCCGCCGGGGAACGCGGCTGTGTCTCCCGGTCGGGTACGGATTCACCACGGACTTTCACCAACAGCCACGCTTTGGAGTGCATGGAAATAGCAGAAGCGAGCGGGCTCTGCCTCCCGTGCAAGTCGAGGGTCTGCTCCGGTCCTGATGGGGTTTTGGAGAACCCTCACAGACCTCCAGCGCAAGGAATAACGACCGGCCGACAGCGTCCGAGGCTATGTAGCACGCTGTGCTTCTCGGATGCGATAGCATAATGCATTCCAGCGACCGCTCTTACCAAGCTGGCTCCTCGCGTGGGCGATAATCTTGGTCTTGGGGAGAGATTTCACGCTATCACATCCAGGGCTACATGGACACTCATCACATTTTTTCCCGATTTCTCGGCCGCCGCCGCCGCCGCCGACATCGCAACTTGCACTTCTCTATGTTGGCCGTGCCGGCGTCTCGCTTTCACGTTAATGGCCATCACACATCGTCGAAGTATTTTTTTTTCTTTCGCAGCGGCGATGCCCCGGTCCTTTCCGGCTGCTACTTCGTCGATGCGTTGTACGCTGCCGCCGTTTCTTTCGGCTATTGCGCACCTTGTAGATAGCGGTCACCAGCTCATCCTGTTAGCCGGCGCCGCGGGGATAGAACCGGGGGAGTTACTCGGCCATCCCTGCAACCCGCTGCTCCGCGTGCCCAGCGACGCCGCCCTGCCCGATACTCGGGTTTACGCGCCGCTCTCCTGTGACAATGGCGAGGCGCCGACTATCTAGCAGTCCCAGGCCTGTGGTAACAGCGTCCTCAGACCACGCACGCCAGGCTCTACAACCACCACAGTGCCTGTACCCCTTCGATTTCCACCTTCCCCAACAAAACAGCCTCGCCTTGTTAAGAATCCATGACCTCCTCATCACCGCCTGCTAGCCGCGCACGTGAGCCTGCCTTGCTCGAACGTGTAAGCACCAAGCAGCGTTGGAGTTTTCTGGAGGCATGGGATCGCCTACGATGTACATGCGAGAATTTGGCGTTGAAGTTGCATGGCCCGAGTTGGACTCCGTCCGTCATCCTCCAGTTGAGCGATATCTTGGGGGGCATTCCCCAGACGTGTTCTCGAAGTCCTCAGCCGACTTTCGGGTTCTGCTCCCTGCTTTCCCTTCAATATTTCGGTCCCACCAAACAGCTCTCCAATTACGTCGTTACGTCGCGCCCATCCCGCGTTTATCCTCCAACCTCCGACCTTCAACCAAGTGGACGTCGGTCTGGAAACCTTCCTCACAGCCGGCCTCATTTAACACTTCACGTAACCATGGGAAAATTATACCTGAGACATCCGGTGGGCACCCAGATCACGGCCAACTACAAGAAGATGAACAAAATCAGCATCCTCGGCCAGCTCCCCACCCCTCCCGCGTCGATGAGCTACGTAGCTCCTCGACAAGTTCAACCGGTCCAATATTTTTGCTCTCTTCGACCTCGTTTCTTCGTCTCATCAGATAACGGTGTCCGAAGACACGAAGGGTTTCACAGCGTTTTGTATGCCCCACGCATCTCTTCGAGCGGCTGGTAGGGGAGCAGCGCTGCTCCGGGGTGGCTCGTCACAGGCCTCGACCGCGTCACCGCCGACCTTGACGGCGTCGTAGTCCTCAGCTGAGACCCTTCTACTCACGTGCTCGCCGTGAAGGAACTCTTTCCAGCTCTTGTTGCGGAAGCAACCCAACCTCAAGCTTTCTCCCTCGAAGGCTGAAACTGGCGATATGTGTTTTTCCGCCGGCAGGGTCCATCAAGGACCCTCATTCCACGCCTACGATCCCCGCCAAAAGTCGAGCGTCGGCGACGGCCACGACCACGAAAACAAAACGCCGTCTCCGTGAGCTTTGAACCCAGGTCATATATATATATATGTATGGTTACGAGGCCGTCCGTTTAGACACGGGAGCGCAGATTTCCTCGGCCACATGATTTATTCCGCTGGTGTCAAGCCGAGGGCGAGCAAGGTGGAAGCTCTCATGAAGAGGGGCCCATGCCTCACAACCCCAGTAATAAGCCGCTTCGTTCCTATTCGGGCAGTCTAATCCTAACACAGACATTTTCCTTTTTCTCGACAATGAAAGCGACCGATCATTTCTCTCCTCAAAACAAAAAAAAGCGCCAACTTAAAATCATCGCACCCTTGCCACGGAGACCCAGAGTGTGTGGCAACGTGTCGCCGGATTTTACCACACAAGTCTCCGGTTTCTGGTTTCCTCCCAGACCCGAGCCACGACAGGAAGGTTACCCCCGTTCTCACTGCCGGTGTTTAGGACACTACCAGTACGCTATTAGTGCGAGCGGCCCTGAGCCTGGCCTCATAATCGAACTCATGATGAGTGCTTTCATGCAACAGGGGTATACATACATATATATATATTTTTGATTTTCCCATGTATGATCTTCACTCGTCCTTCTCCTTTTCCCTCCCTAGTCGTACGTCAGATCCGGGGTCACTAAAGCAGGCTCTTCTCCCTCCTCCCCACTACGGTACGTGCTCTGATTTTAATCACGAGAAGAGTTCAGCACTTTCTTCCCTCGTCGACACGCGTCGAATTCTGCTTACCCACACTTTCAAGTGCTCGGCAATAATTGGTGTCTATTCCTGGTCTATTGAGAAAAAAGCCCTTTTTGCGCTTGCGCCGGGCCTTGAACCCGTGATTACCAATTAACAGAGTCCCTGGTGTACGTTATCGGGGGATATCGGCCCCACAAGTATTGCCGGTAATAGTCAGCATTCAGCAGCAGTTTAGCATTCTAATATTATTAGTACGAAGGAGTACACTGTATCACATCATGTAGAGGATGGTGGCATGGTGGGGTTCGTGACTGAATGCAGCCTAAAATATCTTTGATTTCGAACTATGGGCTATTGTGACCTAAGCAGGTCGTCCCCTGTGGTTCAGCGTTTAGCATCGAAGACACTGAAATTGGTTGTCACGGGTTCAAGGCTCGGCGCAA
>JAYJME010001927.1:0-14918 GCA_036873775.1 Costaria costata
AATGTTCCCCTGTTGGAGTAATCCCGCCGCATACTTGCTACCGTACTATACTACTCTTATACCAGGTGCTACGCAGGGAGCGCAGTACGCTTACGCTCAGACGAACAGGTAAAACAACAACAACAACAGCACCTGGTGACGTGTAAAAAGGGGGGAACCTCTTCAAGTCAGAATTACAACTTGAAAAACATTTCCCTGTACCTTGTTTTGGTACGATGACCCTAGCCTATTTCGGGGAGAGATACCCGTGGAAGGTGAAAAAATCACAACTGAACGGGGTGGTGCTTTCTATGGACCGAGCTGAAAACCCTTGAATGCAGGTATGAACAATTGGCTGCACGTCAAAAATCTGACCGTGAACAAATATTAGTGCTCATAGAGTCGATCTATAGCGACTGGACCAGTCTACATCTACAGACGGCAGTACCGATCGGTACATCAGGACAAACATAATACACAATTGGTACCAGCATACCAAGTACTTAACGTTGCTGGTTAAGGTCTGTGATGTACGAGTGACATACTACCTATTGGAAATATCTGTAAGTGAGGGAGGCTATATTTCCTGGACCATGATATGCCGCTGTAGACTTGTTGTATTTTTGCTGCTGCGTGGGTAGTTGTAGTGTATGTTCGCTGTAGGTGTGTTTGTTTTGCCTCGATTGTTTCTTGGACCACGTGCTACTCCTGCCCCGCCCGTTCATTTAACTGCCGTTAGCTTGCACCGTTGATCGTATCTGCCATTCGTTCGTCGCGTACTGTTACGACAATGTATCTCCCTGCGGGTTCAGCAGGCGTAGCTGCGATGCTGAGGAAGCATGCGGGTACAGATCTCCACGCACACTGCCTTGTCTGCATCGTCAATAGTGCCACTTTTATGTACGGTACATTGCTCTTGCGCAAAATGAAGTCTTAGCCCTATTAGCGTGTACGAAGTACGTGAGATATAAGCATGTATGCTTCGTCGGCACACCGCTCTACAGACCAACAGCCAACAGCTGTCGCAGTGGGGTGGTATTGCAAAACTCAACCTTGCAGAAGTGTGTTCTCTGCGCCTTTGCCCGGGAAACTGCAAAATAACCATCCTAAGGCCGCGGCAGTGCGTGGCAGTGTCCATGGCGAGCCATGGCAATTGCCATGAAAAACTATATACGACTGCCATATGGTCAGCCCTGCGGCAGGGCCCATGGCACGCCACAGCAAACGCTACGTCAATTGGCAGGACCCAAGGCATACCACGGCATACCACGGCAAGCCCCGCTGGAACCTCCACGGTATGCCCCATTTCAAGGCCCACGTGAACCTCCACGGGAATTCCTGGCAATCTCCACGGGACTGCACGGCACGCCCTTCAACCCAACGGGGAGCCCCATGGCAATCACCACGGCAATCTTCAGTGCAATTCCTGGTAAATGTCATGGTAATTCACGGCAATCCTGACGGCAACCTTCACGTCAATCCACAATATTCTTCATGATATTCCACGACTATTATCACAGCGCAGAGAACTGTTAGTATCGAGTTACAGTAGATTATGTTGTTCTGCGTGGAGAACCCTAACTCTGCACAAGGGGAATTATTGTATCACGTACTGTAGTGAATATATGGTAAGGCACCCGCGAGGCAGTTTTTCATATACTGTAGCAACCTGTCTGAAAGTGGCCACACCAGAAAACAATAGAACTCATTGGACGCTGTCCTCCACAAGCAAAAGAAAGTAGACACAAAGTGCCGAAGGCCGTCTCACAAGCGGTTCTTGGTTGGATGGATGCAGTCCACCCTTCATGCGATTCGCCCAACACCTCATGACGCTTCGCGCTTGGTGCAAGCAGTGTCTGCCTGGTTGGTGAAAACTCGACGTGCTCCGTCCCGGCATAGTGGGGATGCCAGGGTCTACACTATGGTCATACAGTTATGGCCATGCACGAATCTACAGTAGTACACCCCCCCCGGAAGCTCACCGGGGAGCTACACGTACGTGAAGAAATAAATAACCCAAACCGTACACGAATGGAAGCAAGATACCACGCCGCACAACCGTCGTCGGGATGCACGTACTTGCCCCTAATGCAGGCAAGCTCCCTCTGCGTTAGCCCCGCGCATTCCGCCAGCGGCGTGGGGCTTGTTGTAGGGCGTGCCGTGGGGCTTGGGGATCGTCGTGGGGTTTGCCGCGGGTCCGTTAGGCTTGTCATAGTTATAGCCACGCCATGCCGTGGGGCTTCTCGTGGCGTTTCAGATGCGGATTGCTATGGCACGTATCATAGTACTGACGTGAGCTGCCATGGCAAGCGCCACGGCACACGCCATAGGCACTACCATGGTAGGTGCTGCGGCAGCACCATGGACGATGGCAGCCCGCGAGGCTTGCCACGGCAGACCCCGTGGCTACCTGCGACTTGCCATGTTCACTGCCGCGGTACGCAACCAAAACGTCACATAATGTGCATCCATCGTTGAGCTTAGAACAGATTCCAGCAACTCGGCAACCGTCAACGCAGTTGACGCTACTTTACAGCAGCAGCAGGAGAAGCAGCTGTAGGGAATTGTCCTTCCTTGTACTCTTAACCGCGAAACATCAGAGTAGCTGCCATAGCTTGTCAGTCGACACACACAACATGGTGCTGCGAGTACTGGTGTAGTTTGCGGCCTCAACCAGAGCCATCGAAATGCAGTCCCTGACACGCGCACAGAATGCAGACCAAACCTAACGCGCGGGGGTCGATTGCTCTCCCCATCTTTTAGGCCACACCTGTCACAAAGGCTGTTAGGGCCTAATGTCCTGGGCTACCTAAATGTGAACACCGCGTACCCGGTGAGAATATTTTGCAGATAAGTACTGTACCAGGTATAGTATAATGTTTGCTCTGGTACAGCTCTGGTACAGTTGTGCTCCACTATGTCCGGAAATGTAAAGGCCCTTTGACTATTCAAAACAGAATCAAAAGTGCCTTATACTTCCGGTCAGAATGCGTACGGTAGGGTATCCTTTTCTCGTTTGAGGTAGATTTTCGCCACCTCAAATACAATACTGTACCAGTATGAGACTACAGGCAACCACGACGAGGCAGGAAACTATTTGAGCTGGTTGCCGTTAGGCATTGTATCCTGCTCAGACAAGCGTCGAAAAAGAACATAGGGCGCACGGTGATGTCTGAAATACCAGCTTTTCGTCTCCTTCTATCATACCGTATGATACAGGATACTGATACCCGAGTAGCACCTGTAATATATACCAGGTACCTGGTATCATACGTACACCCAGGACTACATATATGTTCACGAAGAAACCAAAAATTTCACCATAAGCGACAATAGCTGTGCAGATGGGCGGCACAACGGCCCGCATGCATCACTTGCAGCTGAGCACGGTCAGGGTAGGCGCTTACCTTGACATCCCAAGCGGCCTGCTCCGTCCCTAGCGCGTATCTTGCACGAGCTCGACTGAGCAGTTTTGCAGATACAATCGAACCCCGGTCCCCCAAGGGATAACGCCGTTTATTTCTGGATGGGTATCCTGCAAACGCGGCACAAACAACGAGCCAAACAACCCACGGTAGTTTCATACCCGTTCCATCTCGTTCCGGAGAAATGTTTACACCTTGATTGTCATAATTTGCGGGGGGGGTGGCTATGATGCCCAAAGTCGACCACCCGACCCAAACCCGAACCCGAACCTTAACCCGAACGATATGGGGTTACCTGTGCTTGGATCTTGTGGCTTGTGAAGGCTCTAGGCTGACTAGGCCGTCTTGGATGCTGTGCTTTTAGAAATACTCTAGGTTGATTCGGCCGGATCGGAATGATATGGCTTCGAAAAACTCTTGGTTGATTCAGCCTAAACACCTACCTGCCCCAGGTACTACCCCAAAAACGTATCCCACACTCTTTCCAAGTAGTTTTGTCCCCAAAAACCGTTTCCGGCTCTAAAGCGGTTAACTGTTACCTTAAAGTATGTTACTGTACTGTACTTCAAACACCCAACAAAAGATACCGCGACGCACGACATCACGACATCCCGATATGCATGTCGCTCTACACTGGCAGTCGGCAACCACAACTCGCCCTCGGCCACCCGAAGCATCGCGGCTGTGCTTTAAGCGCGGCTGGGCCTCAGTTACACCAGGTCGCCTCGTGTGGTTGTGATACAATTTTTCCCAGTCCATGTGCATTGTCTTCGCTCTTCATTTCTCGCTCCCTCATACAGTAGCCGTAACTCAGATCCGAGGTCACACAGTAGGCATTTCTCCCTCCTCCCCACTACGGTACGAGCCTTGCATTTTTATCAAGAGAAGGGGTCAGCACTTTCTTCCCTACTCGTCGACTATATTATCAGTAAAATTGTGCTTACCCACGCTATTTATTAACCCTTTTACTACCCCAAAAAGTATCCCACACTATTTCCAAGTAGTTTTGTCTCCAAAAACCGTTTCCGGCTCTAACGGGGTTATGATAGATGCGTATCATGATTCACGTTTTTTGGGGGAGGACTAACTATAAATACGCTTGAAAAAACAGTTTTTGGCTCATTTCGGCTGGACACATGGTACATTCGGCTCGGAAAAAGATAGTCGGCCGACTCAACAAAACACGTTTTCCTCGGATTCGGCTCGAATTATGAACATCTGCTTGCTCACACGGAAAGGCGCCTACTGTGTGGAAAACAGGATCAATCGCCGGCTCGAGCCGAACTGTGTGGAACATACAATTTCAACGGATGGCAATCCACGGGCTGCCGCCATCGCTCTGATGATAACCCCAACGACATTGCCCCAACGGCAATATATGGCAAGCCGTTGCAAGGTTGTTGAAGGACATAGCAAGACGTGGCAACCATAAAGGCAAGCCGCTGCATTCCAGTGGCTGGCCGCTAACAGTAGCTGGTTGATAAAGACAGAATGCGTAAACGATATATAAATAAGTGAGAGCGGACCAAAACCAATTAAAAAGCATGCCGTAGGGCTTGCCATGGTATGCCGTGGGGATTCCAATTGCCTTGGGGCTTGCCGTAGCATGCCGTGAAGCTTGCCGTGGACAGTGCAACGGGCTGCCATGGCTTGCCGTGACAATCCTTGGCAATCCGTGGCAGTTGCCGTCAGTTGCCGTCGGTTGCCGTGGGCTGCCACGTCTTGCCACGAACACTGCAACGGACTAGACGCGAATTTTATGCCCCGACTAGACCCAAATGAACCTTGCACAGGCCTGCCTATAATGCCTGCGGTTTCGTCCACTTGGGTTGTAGTCGATACCCAGTTATATGCTGTAGGGATACGTGCATTTGACCACGTACCACCCATACCAACCCGACCCATGACGACTTATGCTATTTGTGCATGTATTTATCAGCAGCCCCAAGCCTTAGCTTACACGCGCTTTGGCAAGTCAGACAAGAGTATATACGCTACGAGTACCTTCACACGAGGGGGATTTTGCTGTGAACGCCGGCCGGATTATTTGGTCCGGCATCGTGCCAATGCTATCACCCAGCCCACACGGCTTTTTGGGTGACGTTAAGCTCCACGCAGAGCAACCAAGACGCGGCCGATCAACACGCATATCATACTGTCAAGGACGCCCAAGGCAATCGGAAGGAGGTATATTCTGGCCGTGTTCAACACAGCCCTCGACATGACCCTGTTTCAATCGATACACATTCGTGAAGATACACAAAATCGCTCGGATTGCACGATATGACTACGCATGTACCCCAACCCATCATTTTTTTAACGTCCAAATCATTCGCAAAAAAGAGAAAGCGCTGAGGTGTTGGAAATCCAAACCTTATTTGACCCAATCACGGCCGCAATACGGTCGCTTCACAGGAAAGCTCACATTCGGGACGTGTCTGGACCAACGTGTGAAAGAACGGCACGGAATGTAGGGGTGAATATACGCACCGGGAGCATGTTCCTATCATCACGCCTGTGTACAGTGCACAAAAATAAACAAAATAAAATCACGGACAAGCCGGGGAACGTTTCCGGGCGGTACGTCAGCCGCTAGAGGTGGATACGTAGCAGCGCGATCGTTGACCACCGCTCTTTGCTCGATCCAAAAGTACATACAATTACCTAGACCGGTTATCACTGCGTTACATTACTCTACCCCCACCAGCAGTAAACGCGCGATGCGCTTGCACCGAACCGGCGCTTCCGTCGCAGAAGAGTGTGGAAGCACGGACCAACGCACGCTCAAACCCGCACAAGCACACATGGAAGATCTATGACTGCATCTTGGGAGGTTCGTGTCATACTAAATTCACCTTCACCCAGCTGTCAACCGCTACCCACCAAAACCTACCCGCATCGTCGTCTGTTCGTTGCCGCACCTATAGCGAGATATCGCTCCCAGGACTGTCGTAGTCGCCATAATCATCTCCATCGTAAGGTTCTTCTAAAAGTACGTCATTCATAGGATTTACATTAAACTCGTCGGGATCGTTGTCGGAAAAACTAGCATGTCCTGGGACAAATGAAACTTTACAGCCATCGGAGACGTGTGGAAGGTCGAAGAAACAATTGCTAAACTCCAACTTTCGTAGGCTTCGTGGCCACGAAACGCCATTGACATGTTCCGCCTTTATAGCTGTACCCAGCCCCAACACGGCAAGCCCGCTCGGCCAAGCGACACCGTGAAGGGGCTGGTCAAATGTATCGGAAAGCCAAAGAGTCTCAAGACCCCTGGGCAAGAAGGCTCCAAGAGGCTGGTCGAAGCCCCTTTCTTGACCAGTCCAGGCCTGCTCTAAACGTTCCCGATGCTCGAACTCACCGGGCTGAATAAACTCCAGCGTCTTCAACCCCGAGGGCCACTGGACGTCGTTAATAGGTTGGTTGAAACCAGGTATGGACAGTCGCTTCAGTCCCTCGGGCCAAGTGACGCCTGAGATGGGCTGATCGAATTCATGGCCCAAGGATATCTCTCGCAGCCCAGCCGGAAACGTCACGCCGTCGAGAGGTTTGTTGAAAATTCCCGTTGTTCCGTCGGAATAAGACACTTCCCTAGTGGTTCGAGACGTGATGTGAAACGCCAATACTTCCAAACAGTTGGGCCAGATGATACCGTCCACAGGTCGATTGAAGCGGACGAGACTGATCTTCCTCAGGCCTTCAGGCCACCGAACCGAAGTCATGTCGACATCATAAGCGGCTCCTGGACCAGGATTGCCACTCCCATTTTTCTCGTTGTCCTCATTTTCCTCCTCCTCCCCCTCCTCTTTCTCTTGCTGCTCCTGATGTACCTCCTCCTCCTTCTCCTTCTCCTCCTGCTCCTTCGGCTTTTCCTCCTCCTGCTTCTTTTTCTCCTCCTCCGCCTTCTCCTCCTCGTCTTCCTCCTCCCACAGCAGGTCGCCGTCCATCTGGTCCCTTGTCGAAAGGTCGTCGAACGTCCACTTGACCTCCAGCACCTTTCTAGGGGGCAGTACCCTGGAAGCACTCTCTGCCTCCGCGCAAAGGCGGCCCGACCAGAACACTGCTAACAGCGTAGGCGGTACCCCACTGTCTACCCTCAGAAAATTCAAGGGGGTGCATTCACGACACGAGTTGCACAGGACAAGGCAGGATTCCTTCAATCTTCGATTGTCTTCCACGAAGTCAGAAATGGCAGACACGTGAATCGCCCGGAGAGCTCGCTCTTGCTTTTGCCGCTCGCTCGAAGAATCTCCCATAGTTCCGGCCAAAGATACAGAAAGGTGGTGTTGTATATATGGCGTATAAACTACCTGGGTGTGCCATAAACGAGACCGAGCGCCGGGTGCATGCGAAGACAGGTTGTTCCGTTTTTGAGGGCAAGGGGCACGCTGCGATAACTCCATGCGGAATTCGAAACAATATTGATGACATTGACACGGGCGCGATCATCAGTATATCGATCAAATAACAAGCGCCGGACGACGAACAAGTACAAACTCGATACTGGATACTGATATTGGTATCATATTTCCAACGGGCTCCTTGGGAAAAACGAAGCCGTGCGAGCGCGATGCGGTAGCCTATTCAACTGTTTTTCAAAGTAAACAATGACGCCTTCGGAGATCGTGTGTACATTTCCGGCTCTGGTCGAATTTATGTCGGTTGAAACAAATGAAAAGTACTTCTACCTCACGACTGGCACGTACACACGCCGATTTCGGAGGAAATAAACTCCAAAACATAATTTTCACACGTCATTCTCGTCAAAAGCGGTGTGGCGAAACCGATTTTGTCCCCAACATCGTCGATTCAAGCAGTATCCCTTGCGGGAATCGACTTCTCTGGGTCAGTTCAGATACAGAGGACACCGCTTCCGTGCCTGACCGAAAAACGTTCCTCGCCAGGGACGGCCGGTGCTAGCCAAAGCCCTCGCGGCTGCGCGCTGCGACACAAACACGGTAGACACTTCGAACAAACACATCATCCAAGCCTAGATAAGCCCTCAAAAGTCAGTCGTAGTCCCCTCTACGTGTGTAGACATAATTGCTCTGGTCCGAATGTGTGTATCCGATGTCGGGAAGGTTCGCTTTCACGCATACTAGGGCGTCGAATACCACTAAATAATATGGGAAAAGCAAAAAGGGCCGATATTTTTGTTTCGCTGTCTTTTTTGCATGTTTGACGACCCCTATTTCGCTTCTCCCATACATCAAGTCATACAAAACTCTGCAATAGCTGAACCCTGACCTTCCCGGGCCCGGCCACACATTCTGACAAGAAACAAAGTGTCTAAACACGTGGAGGTGACTACAACTGACGTTTCAGAGCATTATTGGTTCGGCAACACAACCAATGGTGATCCTGAGCACTGAGCACCCGATCTCGGGTGGCGCCCCCTTGTCTTTCTAATATTCAGGGATGACATGCGGTTTAGGATGCCCAATCGATACGTGCTCGCTGTGTTTGATGCCTTGCCCTTTTATTGGTGCATGCTAGTCTCGTTTCGGACGGCACTGTCCACCGGTTTCCACAAACGAGCATGGTCCATTTGCCCGTCCCGACCGGTTCTGCAGATACCCATCAAAGTAGGATCATCTGTTCGTGCTGTTTCCTTGTGCCCCGGTGTAATATTTGGGTGTGAGCAGATACGAGTGTGGGTTTACAGGACAGGGCGGGACTCTTCGATGGCAACCTTCAGCTTGCCCGCAGCACGACTCAAACAGCAGCACAAACCATCATCCCCCGGAACCCACTAGGTCATATGCACAGCTTAGGGCGCGACAACGTTCAGCTGCCTTCCGTGGTCGTACGTCGATGCCCGGAAGGAGACGCTCACCCTTGTATTTGATGTGCCTTATTTCGGATCAAAGTTCCGTGTATTCCCAAGGCCAAATTGGGCCGGCTCGTGACGGGGTTTGTTTTGGGGAAATAACACAAGGAACGAGACAGCAGAAACCCTGTGCGAATACTTATATTATGTGCGGATATGTATATAATGTCTGTGGCTATAGGAGGTGCAGTTTGCTGAAGCTTGCGGGGGGGTCGCAAAGTTTCAACTCAACGGACAAGTCGTGGCGCCTGCAAGAATGTGGCGATCCTCCTGCCTTCTGTGTATGTACGTTGTTATGTTTTTGTGCAGGGCCCACCTAAACGATACACGAACCCCACCCATCCAATTTCGCAGAGTAGACTACTGACGATAGATGGGGTTGCCCCTCCACACCAGCATTAACAACAAAGACATAAATACCGTGGTTATATTACCGGAAGGTCACTATAAGGTATACCGCTCCACCTATGGACTTCACTCGTGTACCGACCAAGCGTATACAACGCGGCAATGGCTCGCAATCACTCCACTAAAAATAGCGATTGTCCGTGGCCCGAGCTACGGTAGGGGTAGCGCTTTATGGCCGAAATATGCTCTGACCGACGGGGCTCTAAACCTATTAACAGGAACTACCCAAGATTGTTCCAATGTCGTTCGTGCTTTACAGTAAGGCCATGATATACCGGTACTCCATCGGGTTGCACTTTCATCTTCTCTCAAAAGTCAGGTTCGGGGTATGATAGGGTATAGAGCTCCTTAGGCGAGGAGTCCCACAAACAATTCAGTGCACCCCTACCGCAGCATGCGTCTGGTCACCTTACAAACGGAAACTATGAAGCCTTGTTTCGGGCGCATTACCGGGGTTACCGTGACAACACCACGGGAATGAAAAAGTAGTTTGATTGCTACGGCTGTACCGTGTTTACTGTGAGAGTTGCCGCATTTTTGCTGTAAACTACCTTTAACCATCCGAAGCTTTACAACCGTCTTCATTTTGTATCGCCGTCTGAACCGTACACACCATGGTCTTCGACTATGTTTCAGAAATACACCGCCATCTCCCGGCACTGCGCCAAATATATGGATGCTAGTTCTTAGTTTATCGCCCTAAACAACGTCCAGATGTTGTGTCGTTCCACGCCTGCTGCATGATCAAGAGGACTATACCTGACGGGTATTGCCCTGTTATATTGGCATTTCACCAGCATGTAAAAACATTTTACAAACACAATCAACAAACAACAAGCATTTTCATGTAGAGGACGCAACTGCTGTCGTGTGTGCCAAGAGGGGCGGTGTTGCGAACGATAACTGCCACTATGTTATAGATGTTTGGTTGTGCGCCGGGGATTCAGCTGAAAACATAAAGTTATCCGAGCAGCAGAGCAATAGGGTCATTTGAACGCGCAGCGAGGGAGGGAAAGCATGACTCAAACAATCCAGCCCTCCGTGACACCGCTGTCGCCGCCCATTCCACGCACCAACAGGCAGCGTAGATTACTCGCCACAACCCCCCTCCGCGGCCTCACTCCCCCCCACCGAGTATCACAAGCGCGGCGTGACACGAGAGGGAAGTACAAGAAAGAGGAAATAGGGTGGACATCAAGCCTTGTCCGTTGCCGCTCAGCTACGAACAGACGGGCTGATCCATTTGATAGCGCCTCTGCGGAGGTAAGGGTGGACGAGCACCCTGACTGATTTCATTCACATCGTGCATGGGCACGGTGGGTAGTGTTGCGCAAGTTGTGTCTATACCGGTAGCCCACAATCCAGAGAGGGTGGGGTGGGGTAAAACGGAAGCAACATTCACCTTTCGCAGCCAACACATGAAAGATATATCTACCATACGATTTCCGATGCCTACTTCCCTTTTGTCTCCCAGAAAACGCGGAACGCAGTTCGCTTACGTTCAGGCGAACAGATACAATAGCACCGACATGTAAGAAGGGATAAAGCTCGTGCCAGAACTGCAAGAGTTTGATGGAAACTTACCGTGTGGGTTTATGGTGACCCTACTGTAGACTATTTCACGGAGAGATACTCACAGATTCAGTAAAGTTCACAATTAGACGGGGTGGTGTTTTTGGAGCGGCCTGAAAACCATTTGAGTTTAGGTACGAAAAGTTGACTGCACGTCGAAAAACTGATTTCAAACAATATCAGTGCCTGCAGTAGCTCTACAGCAATAGAATCAGGCAATATTTTATACCTAACGAAACTTTTCCGATCGCTACAGCAACCAATCAGCAATCGGCACAGCAGTACCAATCGGTACATCAGTACCAATCGGTACAGCAGTACTATTCGTTACAGTAGTACAAATTGATACCAACTACCATGGTACAAAAATACGAGTAGCACGTAGGTTATACCGCTACCCTCTTGTGAAGGCCTACCACCACCAGGGACTCATGTCAACTACCAGGTATGAACGTTGCCAGCTCAGCGCTGCTGCGTACGAGTGCTGCACCACCTAACGGTAAAAAATCTGCAAGTGGGAGTCGCTCTATTACCTTAACCATGAGCATATGCTGCTGTAGTGTGTCCAGTAGTTGTTATGCAAATATACACGTCGCATATGAAACTACCAGTTCTGTTTCGTTCACGCACTGCTGCGTAGTTTAGTCGGCCTGGTTCCAGCTACTTTACAGCACCAGCACCAACATCAGCATAAGCACCAGCAGAAGTAGAAGTGTATTTCCATTTCTTGTACTCTTAGGCGAACAACAGCAGTGCAGCTACCATAGGCCGTTAGTCTACACACAGCATTTTGCTGCGAGTACTGGTGTAATTTGCGGCCTCAGTCAGAGCCACCGAATGCAGTCCCTGAAAAGTTCACAGATTACAGACTAAACCAAACGCGCGGGGGTTGATTGGTCGCAGCATATTTTCGGCCATACATGTCACAAAGGCTGAAAAGAGTCTGATGTCCTACACAGACGTAATGTAAATACTGCCTGAAGAGAATATCCCTACGAGTACGAGTATGTATCCTAATTATGTAATGCTCCTCCGTAATAGTAACCAGAACCTACTGAAATATGCTTAGAAAAATAGGGGAATATGTGTTTTTGTTTGTCTATGGTGGGTCCTAATTAAAACCGTCCACCGAAATAGTAGTAGTGATGATGTCGATTTGGATCTTCCAAACTATGAGGCTTTTAGTACGCACCGCGGGAAACCGGCTCTATCGTGCGCCACCGGACCGCCCGCGGCGTCGCGACCGAGCCACGACCTCGCCAAACGGCAGCCCTACGGTTACGCCGCCGAAAGGACGGCCGCCGATGCCCGACTCGGCAAACGCGGGGCGTGGAGAGGCGCTCTACCGGGGACGGCTCGCGCTCTCCCCAGGAAGGGGACGGATCCGCGAGAATGGGGGTTTCCAACTCGCCCGGGATAATTTCCCTCCCGGGGTCGCCGCCACACTAGCCCCAACGTACAAACAAAACACTAGTTTCAAGATAGATCGTCGCCACACTAAATTAACAATAAAAAAATCACATTAAATGCAAGATCAAAAATCTCACACACCATGGCCGCCCTTGTCATTTTCAAGTCGCTGGTATAGTTGCACCAAATCATGGACCTCTTCTGCCCCCTTCACATTTTGTTGTATTCTGCCTTGCGCGAGCGTAGCGGGCGGCGTCAAGACACTCGCGGGGGACGGCGCCTATTTACCATCCATGGACTGCAGCACTTAACTACAGTCCACACACTATTTTGTTTTTGTGTTCTAGGGTTGAAACTGTCGAAACGCGGTGCTCAATAGACCGCACCTCCATTGCAGCTGGTCATAACCTCTACCTTGATCCCGCCCGGACCTGATTCTAATTGGCACCCTGCTTTCAACTGGTAGGTGCAGAAGTGTAGGGTTAGAGTTCGGGTTCTGGTTAGGGATAGCGCAATAGCGTGTAGACTGCAGTTAGGAGCTGTAGTCCATCCATTGTAAATACTTGCTCTTCTCACGGAGCGGAGCCTTGACCAGGTATACACAGGGCATTTTGCTACTGCTTTAGTTTTCTACCTCAGCCAGACCCACCACAAATCAGCCCCTGAGGTGCGCGCAGAATGCAGCCAAAACGGAACACGTGGGGCTTGATTGGTCGCCGCCTAATTTAGGCAGTACTTGTCGCAGGGGCTTGACGTACAAACTACCAGGTAGCATTACGTAGTTCATATTATAATCGATTTATCAAATAATCATCTTCCTAATTGATCGTGTACGCAGATACGCGCATGTAAGTCGCCAATCTTGGACGCTTATATCATGAGCATAATTAATCTATGAATCTATCTCCGCATGTATGTAGGTATGCCTGTCTCTCTGTCTGTTTGCCCGCTTGCTCGAACAACATTTCACGGCGTAAACTTAAGTGATCGCGACACGCCAGGCCATGTAAGAACCGCCAAGACAGGAAGAACACTCTCTCGTCAAATACATGGCAAGCCGTCAAACGTTTGGCGGTATCTGCTACTGTCCTCCATCCTCTTATGTAGTCCCATCTGGCGAGGGTGCTACGAGTACGTACCAAAACAAAAATGGAGTTTTTAAAACCGTCGAATTGGGAGGTGTTCCCAATAACTTTATTTTTTCCCTGCTGAGCCCTGGAGGTCTGGAATGGTCGGAAAAAGCAATCACCGCATCCTCACGATACAGACCACCGAGGCGGGCATTTTTCAGAGGTGTTGAGATATTTGTTGTGGCCCTGCCCGCAGCTAGCGTCACAGAGTCTCGCGGTGCCTCGTGGGAGCGAAACTGACTGGGTTGTGCCGAACAGTGGTTCAAGTATTTTTTATTTTGTTTCCAGAAAAAGCAGTGTGGAACATGTTCCACACGGGAGAGTGGTGCTGGCGAGCTCCATCCGGTCTCGGGGGAGCCTTCAGCACGCGGACTGGGCTCTTCTTACGTACAGCTGCTGACATGTGGGTGTCTTGGTCCTTTGGCATACTTGATTGCGTGCTGCTGTACACAGTACCACTGCTGTACATAAAAAGTATGTGTTTGCCTGGTTGGATCTGTGTGACAATACACGTGATACAGTAGCTGTATCCTGGAACACGGGGTATGCACGAGTATCAGGACTGTTCAGGCTTATTTGCTGTATCAAGATAAATATATTCTTGCTGTGCTGCTGCTTGGTTCTGGACCATGAAAATATTGGGTACCCGGTACGAGATACACGTAGAAACTGCATGGAGGTGGTTGTTCTTTGCGTTCTACTCCACTAGTACAGTAGGGATAAAAAAAGGAGTACCCTCATATGGGGACACCCCATGCGTGCCCCTATACGGGTTATTACATACCAAGGTAGGTTTACTGTAGGACCTGATCCCACTGGCCGAATCATCCTAAGCACTTTCCAAAGCAGAGCACCCAAGTACAGGTCACTCCATAGCGTTCGGGTTAGGGTTCGTGTCGGGGTTAGGGTTCAGCGCCACATCAAAGTTCTACAGAAAAACTATATAACCACCCTATTATGGGGGTACGACTTGCATGTCCCCATAGTGGCTAGGTTTGTTCGTACACGCAGTGTCGGCCTCCGTTAACGGAGAGTCCAAGTAACAAAACGTGAGAGGAAAAGTAGACTATTACGGGAAACCATAGTAAATAGGACCAAATATTGTTAGCAAAAGTAAGGAAATATATAGGTTTTGGTGTCTACAGTAGGTTCTATTGTGTCTAC
>JAYJME010001928.1:0-14916 GCA_036873775.1 Costaria costata
ACTAGTACTAGTACTAGTAGTAGTACTAGTAGTAGTACTAGTAGTAGCAGTAGTATTATTGTTGTTAGTGTTATCCTTATTTTTTGCCATCCGACAATGTGCAGCCTGAGCTTCACTTCAATCCCTCACAAATATCATTATGCGTGCCACCCAACAATGTTGCGACCTGAGCTTCAACGCGGATCTTTCTCAAAATTAGTATTAACAAGAAGGAGGAAGAAAACCAAGGGCAACAAACTCAAAAGAAACCTACGCACGAAGTAACTCCTCTTCTTCACGAACCCAGTTCTGCACTCATCATTTTTTTTGTCTCGCATTATCTTTCCTCTCAAGTCCCAGAAAGGTCAATGGCATGCGTTCCGCATACCAACCGCCCTGAGCGGGCGGGAATGCAAGGATCGTTTAGGTATAAATATGGCGCCCAAACGTGTCTTACATTTCCGTCGAGAATGGTATTACTTTAGACCGGAAACGGTACCACCGCCGTCGACGACCACAGACACGGAAAATATCGGTTGCCATATACCGTGGGCGATCGATGTGATCGATGCTCGCACCCTCCTGAAACTCTTATTTTCCTGCAAATATCAGCCTGCCTTACTTACTGCTCGTTTTACTATTATTCTTGTTAATCATGTAAATGTCTTGCCTTCCATCCGACAAGGAGTGTGCAGTGCGAGTATCAACAACACAAGAAAAAACTGAAGAAAACAGAAATTTTGAAGATCACTGCGTGCGATAAAACGTAAAATGTACGACAGCCAAAAAATCGATGCACAGATAGCAACCTCCCAAAAGCCAATCTCCCCACATATTTCCCCCCTCCTTGTGAGGGGTATAATAACAGGGTGGGGACCAGAGGTATCCCCTGCCAGGTTGGCCTATTCAGCAGGTTCGCGTTGTTACTCGTGTGTGTTGTTTGCTCAGAGAGAGAAGAGGCAGCGTTAGCGTCGGAAAGGGCGGGGTTTCTGAGGTCCACGAGGGAAACTGTGAGAGCATGGTTCTCGCGAACGATATCGTACGACCGCTGCTGGCGGTCGATCAGCAGGTTGCAGTAGGCGAGGTTGGGTCGCGGGCCAAACTCTGATGCCCGGCGACCCCGGACCGTTCGAAAATTGTGAGAGGGAGACGTGGAAGCCTACCCATGTGGGCCTCGTTGGGGGCTAAGCCGGTGACAGCGATGACCGAATTGTTGTACGCAAATTGGACGTGAGGGAGCTGTGTATTGCAGTTATCGCGGCGCTCATTTTGACGACCATGACCACCGTTGCCGTTTGGATGGTAGGAGCTAGTGGCCAGCTTGCGAACGCCGAGGAGCTTGTAGACAGCTTGCGAAAGCTTGGAGCCATCCGAGAGCAGGCTGCGCGGGCATCCCCAGAGGGGAACGTACCGATCGATGAGAATGTTGACCGTGCCCTCAGTGGTGAATTCGGTTGAAGCTACTGCAAACATGTCGGCCCGTCGGCTGAATTGATCAGTGAAGAGCATGATGCAGGTGTTACCTCTGGGCGTGACCGGAAGGGGGTCGAAGTAGTCGACGCTGACAGCAATGTCGGGCCCCTCTGGCAGGGGCATCAAATGACGGGCCAACGGACCGTCAGCCGCGAGGTTTTCCGTACTCGGCACTTCAGGCAGGGCTTGGCCACAACCGGGTGCAGACGTTCGTCCCAATCCACCAAATAAATCCGTTCGAGCATTCGTAGTGTGCACGTGGTGCCGAGGTGGCAGGAAGCCGTGGAATGGCCATCCTGCATGACCCAAGGGCGCATGAGCAGTGGCACGTAAATGCGAACAGGTTCGTCGGCCAATAGCCAAGCCGCGCGGCCCACCGGGTTCTGCGAGCCAGGCGGGGGGGCTGGCGTCGGGGTGCGGACGAGCAAGACGATGCCGTCATCGGTGGTGTGTAGTCGTCCCCTGCCGGCAAGCTCCTGAACTTCCGCGAAGGAGGGCGCTGGTGCGAAGGAAAATACAACAAAGACCCACGGGCAGAGCCGGCGGCCAGCCGAGAATGATATAGCGAATGGCAGCGTGGCACGCGGGCTCGGACGGCCTGTTGCTCCCGCTCCCAGTCGACGTGCGAATAACGCGCGGCGGAATCCCCTAACTGCAATCCAGCTGCAGCACCGAGAGCGTCCAGGTCGGTCGTGGAGGCGGACGGAATGTCAGACTGGGGCGGAAGTCTTAAAATAGAAGTTCCCACAGGCTCGGCGTGGTCGCCGTCGGACGGAATGAGTACCGTCGGGGCAGGCGAGGCAGCAGGACCAGGGACGGTAACGACGGTCGATGGCGGTCGCAGCCGTCGGACTCGCGGCGGGGAATTTGTACGCCTGGTAGATGGTCGAAGGACCCCGCCGGACCCAAAGCCATAATCCGCAGCAAGTGGCGCGGTGGCGCGGCGCCTGAAGCGGCGGCTGTTCTTCGACGCGTCCGAGTGGAGGTGCGGTCCGAAGGCGGCAAGGCAGACGAAGGCGTCGGAATGCGAGGCGGTGAAGGGGCAGACGTGGTTGGATCAGGGATCGCGACGGAATCGGTTCCCTGTACAGTGCTCGTTTCAAAAGGAGCAGGCTAGGCGACCTCGGTCGCGGCAGCGAGGACTCCTGCGGAGCCCGTGCAGCCCTCGGAAGGTACGGCAAAAACCGAAGCGAACGCAGCGTCGGCAGCAGACAGAATTTCTCCACGGCCGGAACGACGATCGGCGGTAGTGACGGATGCAGAAACGACGAAACTCACCGAGGGAGCAGCAAGGTCGTCAATCCTCATACGTCGCCCGTGCACGCAAAACTCGCGAAAATCAGAAGACTGGAAAGGCAGCCCACCAAAAACAGCATTATCGGGGTTGGGTACCAACCCATCCAAACCAACACCGGGCACCGGAGAAGAACTAGTGTGAAGGCCGCAGACTTTGATCAGGTAGATACCATCGTCATCAACCGGGGTGGGGCGAGTGGACCCACTGCGGTCATGGACAGTGACCGGCTCAGGCAACCGGGACAGAAAATCAGCGTTACCATTGCGGCTGCCCTTGCGGTACTCGAGTGTGTAGTCAAACGCGATGAGAAACTCAAGCCACCGCTGAACGAGTGCGTTGTGGTCCCCCGCTTTGCCGATTGCGCCTTGTGATGCGAACAATATGCCGAACTTCGTTCCTCACAAGAAGCCTCGACGGCGCTTGATGCGATGGGGCCGGGACGCGACAAGCACGCTTCCTTCCGGGACCGAAATCTCGAAAGGAATCGGGGAGCAGGAACCGAAATCCGTCTTGGATTTGGAGAAAGCGTCAGAACCTTCGCAGAGAACATCGCCCAACTGTGCTATGGCCGAAGGAGTCCAGCCCAAGCCATGTAGGCCAAGTGAAACCGCTCGCATATGCGACGGAGGGCATGCCCAAAAGTGCAGGGACGAAACGCGCTGTTCCCGAGTGAAACGCTTGAACAAGGCAGCCGAGGCGAGGCCGTGGCTGCTGCAACGTCGAGGGGTGAGTCCGCAACAGCTGAGACCTGGGGCACCCCTGGGGGGTCAGAGCTGTCGTGCTGCAACACGACCAGCGGGACCCGCAGAAGTGGCGCGTGGGCGATTCCGAGGAGGTCGCCAGGTTCGAGATCTTCGACTCCAACCATGGGAAGGACCTGCCACCCAGAAGGCGACGAAGTGTTACTCAACTGAGAGGAGGTCTTGTTGGGGCAGCATGTCGACGAGATAATGCCCTGCGAGCGCCGGGGAGCCGTTACGGCGGACCAAGTTTACTTCAAGAAGCTGTGGTGCATCGGACAGAGTGACGCCTACGGCGCCATCGTACCGAAGGTGAAAAACCTCCGTCCGAAGCGTTGGGGCCGATGGTATAAACCGATACGCCGCCCAGAGCATGTTGAGATAACGTCAATTCGCAACAAATCCGAGAGTCCGAAGGCCGGGGGAGCAGAGAGCGGTAGGAGAGGTTGCTGAAACACACCCAGCTGTCGCGCCCCAGAAGCACGACATGCGGCATCGCTTGAGGAGGGACCACGCAAGCCCATGCTACTGCGAGGGAGCACGTGGGCTCATCAGCTCGCAACAATTGGACGCTCAAGCGGACGCTCATCGAATTCTGCAGAGCGGCAAATTCGCGGAAACCACCCCAGGATCGAGGAGTGCAGCCCGGTACACACTCGGTGGAAGCCACACCCACCGAGAGCATGCGATCCAGCACGTGGTGCCTAATAAAGCTGTGTGGAAAGTCCGTGTCGAGGAGCGCCACACAGCCAAAAGGGGCGTGAGCGCCGGCTCCGCTGTGATCGGCGATATTGGTGGCAAAAACAGCGTCGTGCAGCCCAATGTTACCCCCGACGAGGCAGGGGGCGTGTGCTGAAAGCGCGGGGAGGGTGCCGAACCTATGGTCATGGCCAAAACCCCGGGGCTGTGATCAGCCGGTGTGTCAGACGAATAGGTCGAAAACTCCAAAGGATGACCTGGTCAAGCGCGGTCCGGTCCGGAGCCAACGGGCGAGGCGTCGGCGCTCGGGAATTCTCATGAATCTGTTGGACGACGCCAGTGTGCAGAATTGATGAGAGGAGGCGGGGTGCGCCAGCCCGGCCTCATTTGCGCGAATGGCGTCGCGTACGGCTGAAAGAGCTTTACAGAGAAAAAAATTCCCTCGCCACCGGCGGGGATCACTGACCTCGGGGTTCGTCCGCCCGGAGACCGGTGCCCCACACGGGGTCTAGAGGGCTGTCTTCAGCCTAACAGTTTGATGCCAGTGCTCAAAAGGTCTTTCTCAGAGACCTGCAATGGAAAAAAAATGCTGCGTCGTCTACCCCTGAGCAATCAACACACGTTAGAAGCAACTCGAACCTGCTGAACTTAGGCCCACCTGTCAGGGGATACCTCGGGTACGCACCCTGCTATCCCTCACAAATGGCTTCGTCCTGCCGTCGACGCAATTTGTGAGGGATAGCAGCGTGGGGACCCGAGGTATCCCCTCCCAGGTTGGCCTATTCAACAGGTTCGCGTTGTTGCTCACGTGTGTTGATTGCTTAGAGGTAGAAGAAGCAGCGTTTTTTTTTCCATTTCAGGTCACGATGAAAGCCTGACAGGCACAGCAGTGGCTCGTTGCCTCGCCCGTGTAAACCCCTGTTTTCCTATCCAGACATGCCTCCCAAGTAATACGAATACGATCCCGTAGGCAATCACTACGAGTAATTACCCGCTCCTCAAAGCAGTACCATAACACTCCGTGCATAATTTTCTTATTATTTAGTTTCCTGTACTCTAAGGTACTATTGATAGGGTACACGCATCTCCCCTCGCCCACCAGGGCCCGGTTGTGATCGTACGCGTAGCGGATGCTATAAACGTATTTTGTTTTTTTGTGTCCCTGCTTTTGCCTTTAAAGCCCCCAAAGGGTCAAACAGTATAAGCACTGAGCAGCTTATTTGTCCCACCAACAATGCACAGCAGTAGCATGGAAACAAAATACCGATAGCGTAGCGTAAGTACGGAACGGGTAAGCACGGCAGACGGCACTGCGCACTCTATCTATTATTGATAGTTTTCCCCTCCAGACATTTTTACTTTTGTATTTTTGCTGTTTTTTCGTAAACCGTTTCTGTAAAAAAGGTATTTTCGGCAAAAGCTATACGAAGCATTATTTCTAGTCGTATAGATGTGTATTCTAGCGGTGGGAAATATTACGTACGGAAAACGGCATAACTCCCACAAACAGAACTTGGTAAGAAGCCCATGCATAAGGTATTTTAATAAAGTTTACGTCCACGGCTATCCTTTCCGTACTACTGCCAGATCACTCCGACTCGTTCTTCGCCCCGAAAAACGCCTACCGTATACCAGGTATGACGTAAGAAACCACCCCGGGTGATAGCTAAGCCAAGTTTTGCTTTTTTATCACCCGGTATGGTTTCCTGTGGTGGGCTGGTATCTAACGTACCCTGGTGATAATGGACATGTTTCATTCGAGTTTTGCAATATTTACCACCGGGGGTGGTTTGAAGTGGGGGGTGATAGCGGCGGGGATTGATAGGAGTACAATGTGTAATATGGCACACGTTGCACACCCACTCCGGCCGCAGGGGGGTGATGATATCAACGTGGACGGACGAAGAACGAAGCGATCGTGGTCCCGCTCGTGGCTAGAGACGCGCCAACAGACCGTGTCGGGGCAGCTGGCTTCTCCGGGGCCACAGCCGCGTTCTGCCCACGGTGATGGGGCGTCCGCGCGGAAGGGCTCTGCTCCTGTTCGATGTTGTTGTTGTTCTCGATGATGTGCGCTGCCGAAAGATACCGGTATTACTTTTATGTGGGGCCCCTCGGGGGTAATATTTTTACGAAGTTTGGAAGGCGTATCCGCCCAGCGGGGTGGTATATAACGCACCCCGGTGATAAATCTGCCTATTTATGGTGGTTTCCTAGGGGGGGGTGGTATCTAGGAGAAAGATGGTACCTTACGTCATACCAGGTATACGGTAAGAGACGAACGCCATAGGTCAGCTTGCAAAACGAGAGGTGAATAAGGAGCAGGCTTTTGAGAAAACATTAGCAGCGCAAACGCCATTGCACACATCGGACAGGTCTACTGTAGATGTTTCAGGGCAGAAATATTCCTGATCTGTATGATCTGCAATAGCTCATGTTGCCGGGTACGTAGTAGCCGTGTAATCTGCACGGTCTGGCTCATGTTTCCTGGGTTGGGCTTTTGTGCTACGAACTGGTTCGGGCTGAAAATCCAAAACTTTCTCCGCCATGAATGCCGTTTGCAATAAGTACCCGAATGTAGCATATTTTTGGTACCATACCAACCGCCATCGACAGCGGAAGAGGGTGGCATGGTAACGTTTTATATATGGACCTACGGCTGGCACTAGCGGCGAAAATGTGTTTCAACTACGAACCACAGGCCATCAAAAAAGGTCAAGAATAGTCAGGCGTTTCCGCATCATGGGAAGAAACCATTTCTCCCCCTACACATTATTTAGGAAAGGAGCCAGTTCCAGGCATTCCAAGGCACGTCTGTAACAAGTTTCGCGCTAATATTCGAAGACTTAACTGTGTAGGACCAATATCAAGCCATATTCAACACCACAAGTTAACCCATACTGAAACTGAGTAATTACAAGGCAACCACGTAAATTATACCATTAAATTGTTTTCACACAAAAGTCAAAATGTCCACACCGTCCACCTGCCTTCGGAAGTTTTGCGTGATCCATTCGCCGATGATGGGCAGTGAGCGTCTTTTGGCGCCAAGTGTCGATCGTGCCCGTACTAGTGGTACTACGGTGTGCACCCCTCTTCCCTCCTGCCTTCGAGCGTTTCGAGTGATAGTGTCGGTGATGGTGGGTAGTGGGGGTATTTCGACGATGTTCATTATCCCACTTAATAATGTGCACTAAGGATTTTTAACCACGGCGTCACCACGAGTCACCATGGTGTCACCATGGTGTCACCACGGTTATTTGCCTCCACTTGCCTCCACTTGTTGCGAAAAAAAGTAAGGTAATGTACATCCCCCGCGTATTTGGGCGCCAGGTATCGCGCTGGTACTGGAGGTAGTACACGCCGGCTTGAATAGGCAGTTCTCCGGGCTGATGCCCAGGTTGTACTCCGGACCTTTGGCTTGTGCTCCCAACCCGTTTGTAGCGGTTGACGCCATGTGTCTGGCTTTCGGTACACCTTGAGAATAGTAAGACGCCAGCCTTCAATGGTGATTTTTTATTTTGTTATGTGCCTTCTTCGACGGGTGAGCGGTCATCCGCCCTGTCGGGGCCTTGGCCCGCCGCTCATGGGCGCGGCCGTGGCCTCACGCCTTCCCAGTTACCTACATGGCAGACGGGACCGTGCAGTAATCCTCTTCTCAGGACGGTCAACCAATCCATCCCCGACCTCACCTATCCATACTTTGACTTAACGTCCAAATATTGGCCCCTAAACGACCATTAGTATGCTAGAGTTTTCGCTGCCTGCAACTCCGTGAAGCGTGACGATCTTCCTCTACGGAGCGGCCTACTTTCGCCGACCGACCGTTCTGCCGCGCTCCGAGAAAACCGGGGCCGCTACCTAAACTATCATGAACATTCGCACTGACTTAGACAGTGTAAACACCCTTTCCTCAACGCTAGTGGCTGTTTGAGCTCCGACCTTGGACAACTCGACGACAACGGTGGGGCATACAGACGGTGGCAAGCACGCGCACCCAGGTATCGCCGTTGGGATAACCTTTCGCGCTCGAACAATCACACAAAAAAACTATCACTGTCGCTGCTCTCGCGCGAGACCCTCGCGTGGACACCAACAGGGCCAAGGCCAGCAATAACGACGTAGCGACAGCTACAGCGCACACACGGATAACCGTAACCAACAGTTTGCCTCCCATAACTCGGCAGTAACCCGGACGCGCGTCAGCCTGGCATGTTCTGCACCGGTAATTGACAGGTCAACGATGGTACGACACCTCCCGCGCGTTCGTCGCCAGCACTGCCGGGGGAAACACAATTAATTTAACAAGTTTCTTGTGTTCCAGCTTCGTCCAGCGCTCTGCGCCGACCTGCTTCGACTGCTGCCCCGCTTGTTGATCGTCCGTCCAGCACGTTGCCCCGTATATCCGGCCAACCAAGCCACATTTGCTACTGCGGCGAGCCCACGGGCTCCTCTGCCGCCTGTGACTATTTTTCATGGAGCCATTCCGGCGATGGGAGCCCGCGCTTCGATCGCCGCTCCCCTCAGCCTCGACGCCAATAAGGCGACGGGGGCCTCCGCTTCGAGCTCCGCCCCCCTCAGCCTCGGCGTTATTACAACGACGGGAACCCGTGCTTTGAGCGTCGCCTGCCTCAGCCTCGACATTATTACGGCGACGGGAGCCTGCGCTTCGAACGCCGCTCCTGTCAGCGACGCCAATAAGACGTCGGGGGCCTGCGCTTCGAGCGCCACCCCCATCAGCCTCGCCGTTATTTCGGCCGCACTTCGAGCGCCGCTCCTCATCCATGGCACCAGAGCCTGCGCTTTGACGCGTCGCTCCCCTTCGCCACGTGCTGCGCAGCAGAAAGTCTGCTGTGCCTGCGCGTCGCGTCATTTTTCAGTGAGGGTGTTGCCCCCGTCCTCCTTCCGACCATGTGGTGCCGGTCGGTTTGAGGTGCGGGAAGGCCGACACCGAAACCCCGAGATATTGGTTGGCGCTCGACTCGGCGTTTCCTCGTAATAACGGTGGGCGCTCTACTCTTTTTCCTGTCAAGGAAAAGTCGACAAGATTAGCTACCTCGTCCACCTTCCCCAACAGGTCTAGAGGAAATCAGTCCTCTCCGGTGGGAAATTTGGTGCCACCCACCCGAGACCCTTTTCGAAGCCGATTGGTGGGTCTGCAAGCCTTATTTCGTCTTCACGACGCACGCTAACCCGTGTGCGCGCTCCTACGGCTACAGTGGATCAGGAAAGACCGGCACTGTCCTGCCGACGAGCGAGTGGTGACTCCACGACCTCCGACCAGATCAACCGCATACCCGCCATTTAGCGGAAGAATCGCAGCTCTCGCCAACAAGAACGGGCGCAAAACCCCCTGCCGCCCCTGGTCTAGGACCGGCGGGCACACCAATAACGCCTTCTAGCCCTTTGTCGCCCACGGGCGATGGTGTCACGGGATAGGATCCGTGGGACCGGTCTCGAATCGTACACCAGCGGCAGCCCAGTGATCTTAACGATCCAAACTAGAGGCCCCCCGAACTATCATTACGACCACCGACGGCTCAGCCCCGTCGGTCTTTGACCCTACTCTCGAGCATTCAACGGAGAAGGTGGTGCTGTTCTGGCGGCCCCCTTTTTACTTTTCGCAGTGGTCCCCATCGTCGTTTATCGTGGGTGACCTGCCATATCATTGCGCGGAGCAGCATATGATCGCTAAAAGGCTCGCCTTTTTCAGGACCACCGCGCAGCCGAGCTCATTATGTCCTCGCCAGACCCAAGGGCGCAGAAGAGCATCGGTTGAGGCGTGCGTAATTTTGACTCCGTTGTTTGGGACCGCGTACGGGAAAATGCCGTCCTTGCTGGCATTTTTGCCAAAATTTCCCAGAACCCGGTCATGAAACAGCACATTCTGAGCACTGGCACCAAACGTTTGGCTGCAGCCAGCCTTCTAGACCCCGCGTGGGGCATCGGTCTCAGGGCGGACGACCCCGAGGCCAGCGGCTCCCGCCGATGGCGACGGACAACTTTGCTCTGTAAAGCTATTTCAGCCGCACGCGGCACTATTCGTGCAAGTGGGGCTGGGTTGGCACATCCCACCTCCTCTCATCAATTCTGCACACCGACATCGTCCAACGGAATTCATGATATTTCCTCAGCGCCGCCGTCTCGCCCTTTGGTTCCGGTCCGCACTTGCCCAGGTCCTCCTTTGGAGTCTTCGGCCTATTCTTCTGACACACCGGCTGATCGCAGCTCCGAGGTTTCGGCCATCACCCCAGGTTCCGCCCCCTTCCCGCGTTTTCAGAACACGGACGCTGTCTTGGGGGTAAAAATTCGTGCACGCTTCTTGTACCATCAAAATCGTCGTCCACAGAGGAGCCAGCGCTCACACCCCTTTTGGCCGCGTGGCGCTCCTCGACACTGGCTACCCACAGACCTTCGTCAGGCACGACGTGCTGAATCGCATGCTGTCGGTCGCTTCTGCCTTCACCGCGTGTGAGCAGAGCAGCACTTCTCGGTCCTGGGGTGGTTTTGGCGAATCTTCCCCCTCGGCCATCAAACAATCGGACTTTAGCGAGTTGGCGTTATTGAACCTCGCCCCGGCAGGCGTGTCAGCTTATGCCATCAACCCCAACGTTTCGGACGGCGGCTTTCACCTTCGCTACGATGGCGCGATAGGCATCGCTCTGTCCGGCGAGCTACAACGCTTGCAGTCAACTCGGTCCGCGGTAACGGCTCCACGGCGCTTACAGGGCATCGTCTAGTCGACATGCTGCCCCAGCCAGGCCTACTCTCAGTTGAGGGACACTTCGTTGTCTCCGGGCGGTAGGTCCTCCGCCTCGTTGGAGTTGCCGACCTCGAACTTGACGATCTTCTCGGAGCCGCCCACGTTCGGCTCATGCACGTTCCGCTGGACGCCTTGCACCACGACAGCCGAGAACCTGGCTCTTGCACGGGCCCACCTGCGTTACCCCAGGTCTCAACCGTTACGGCTTCACTCCTCGAAGCTTTGGCGGCCACGGCCTCGCCCTCGCCTTTCCTGCTCGAGTGTTTGGCCCCAGAACAGCGCAGCTTCGTTTCTGCGCACCGCACCTACTGTCACATCTGCGAGCGGTTTCGTTCGACCTCCATGGCTCGGATTGGCCCCCTTCGCCCATAGAACAGTTGGGCTAAGTTCTCTGCAATTTTCTGACGCTTTCTCCAAATCTAAGACGGATTTTAGGTTCCCGCTCGCTGATGCCTTCCGCGATTTCGGCCCCGGAAAGCAGTGCACCTGTCACTTCCCGGCCCCATCGCATCAAGCGCCTTTGGAGTTACTTTTGGGGCACGACGTCCGCATTTTTTCGGGCCACAAGGTGCTAGAAATAATCGGCAAAGTGGGATATGACAACGTACTCGACGGGCGGTGGCTCGAGTCCATCGCCACGTTCGACTACACACTGGAGCACCGAAAGGGCAGCGCCAACGGTAACGCTGATTTCTGTCCCGCTTGACAGAGCCGTCCACGGAACACGACTGCAGAGGGTCCACTCGCCTCACCCCGGCAGACGACGATGGTATCTACCTGATCAGAGTCTGCGGCCTTCGCACTAGTCTTTCCCTGGTCTCCGGTGCTGGCTTGGGTGGGCTGGTGCCCCGCCTCGACAGTGCTGTTTTGGGTGGGCTCCTCTTTGCGTTTTCGGTCTCCCGCGACCTTCGCTTAGACGGGCCACCTTTGACGATTGACGACCTTTTTGCTGCTTCGGGGAGGTTAGTTGCTCGTGCCTCTGCCTTCGTCACCACCGCCGATCGCCGTCCCGGCCGCGAAGTACTTTTTTTGTGCCGCCGATATCGCTTTCGCTTCGGTTTTTGCCGAACCCTCCGAGGGCGGCACGGGCTCCGCAGAAGTCCCCGCTGCCGTGGCCGAGATTTCCCAGCCTTCTCCTTCCCAAACGAGCGCTACACAGGGAACCGATTCCACTGCGATCACTGAGCCGGCCGCGTCCGCCCCTTTACCGCCTGGCATCCCGGCGCCTCCGACTGCCTACTCGCCTTCTGGCCGCATCTCCACTTGGACGCGGCGAAGAAAAGCCGCGGCCTCAGGCGCCGCGCCACACTGCTGTTGAATATGGCTTTGGGTCCGGCGGGTCCCTCGGCTATCTGCCCGTCGTACAACTTCCCCGCCGCGAGTCCCACGGCCGCGACCGCCACCAGCCGTCTTTACGGCTCCTGCCCCTGCTGCCTCGCCTGTCCCGACGGTACCCATTTCGTACGACCACGACCGCGCCGAGCTTGTGGGGACTCCTCTTTTAAGACTTCCGCCCTCGTCTGACATCCCGTCCGCCTCAACGGCCGACTTGGATGCCCTTGGCGCTGCAATTGAATTGCAGTGCGAGGATTCCGCCGCGCGTTATTCGCACGCCGACTGGGAGCGGGAGCAACAGGCCGAGCCCGCGTGCCAAGCTACCATGCGTTACATAATTCCCGGCCAGGCGCCGGCCCTGCCCACCGGATTTTTGTCGTTTTTTCCTTCGTACCAGC
Organism: Costaria costata; assembly: GCA_036873775.1. NCBI lineage: Eukaryota > Phaeophyceae > Laminariales > Agaraceae > Costaria > Costaria costata. Next base: position 12,682 of record JAYJME010001928.1, read on the forward strand.
GCCCCTCCTTCGCGGAGATCCAGGAGCTTGCTGGCAAGGGACGACTCCACACAACCAACGACGGTATCGTCCTGCTCGTTCGCAACCCGACTCCACTCCCCCCGCCTGGCTCGCAGCCCCTGGTGGGCCGCACGGCTCATCTATTGAACGACGAGCCTGTTCGCAGTACGTACCACTGCTCGTGCGCCCTTGGATCGTGTAGGTTTGCCATTCCACGATTTCCTGCCACCTTGGCGCCACGCGCGTGCTTCGAACGCTCAAACAGTTAAATTGGCGGGCTGGTGGGCACATCTGTACCCGGTGGTGACTTCGCAACTACCTGAAGGGCCAAACACGGAAAACCTCGCGGCTGGCCGTCAGTTGGCCCATCATCACGATACCCCTGCCGAAGGGGCCCGGCGCCGCCGTCCGCGTTGACTATCTCGGCCATCTTCCGGTCACGCCCCAAGGTAACACCTGCATTATGCCCTTCATTGTCCGTTTCAGCCGCGAGTCTGGCACTTTGGCAATTATGTACCTCCGGATACGGATTGTTGCTGCACAACGAGAACTTACTCCGAGCAACAGATAGCGCTTTCTGGCGCACGGCTACGGCTGTGTCCCGCGCGTGGAATGGCTTCGTCGTTCATGCACTACGGTGCTTCCCAAAGGAGCTCACTTTTGGCAAAAGGGCGACGGTGGTTTGTGTTGGCTTGGGAAAATCAGCGCGAGTACGACTACGGATGGGGTATATTTGGTCCGAGTTTTGGATGACCCAAGGCCGATCAAGCTCCCTCTTTCTCCGGCGCGCTACACGGCTTCGACGGAAGCTGTACGAGGTGCTTGGTGTCTGCAAGTACACTTAGCTAGTGCGTTTGCACGGGGGATCTAACGTAACGCGGAAAAACTCCAGGAGCAGCCGTGGTTAACTGGTGTTAGCGTCGCCGCTACGCTCAATAGTTTTCCGTGTTTCTGGGTTTTGGGGATTGGTAGTTTCTTGCAGTTTCACCCTTAACGTTGTTTGGGATTTAGGGTCGGGTTCGAGGTTGTACCTTGTCGTTTCGTCCTGCTACCCCTCCCGATCAGTGCCGGGGCTGGTCTGGGTATTCGGGCTACTCATATGTGGCACAAGGCAATGGATGTTTTTGTGCTATTTCGTTGTTTCGTCAGGCCGATCCCCTCCCGCTCGGAGCCGGGGGCAATCTAGGTAATACGGCCTCGTGCCGTGCCACCGGACTGTGCAATTATTTGTGTTCTACCTTTCAGCGATACCTTTTCGCCCCGCCCCCCCTCGCTGGGTACGTGGCGATAGCTTCGGGTTTTCGCGTTTCCGTCACCGCCTTCTCGCCCCCGCCCCTTGCTTTTCGGTTGACGTTTCTCCTGTCCCTTACGGATAGGCCTCCCTTATTTCATGTTTTTCTAGGCGTTCCTTTTCGGCTTCGTAGCCTCGCCGTTTAGAGGTGTGGGAGTGGGTTTTGAGGAGCCGTATCTTCGACTCATGTTCTAGTTCGTGGGACTAGGCTTCCCCGAATTTCCCACATTTCTGCATATACGCATCATCAGAGTGGGCTGGTGTTAAGGTGCTGCCTTGGTAAGCGGGTAAGTACCAGGTAGTAATTACCCACCAGGTAGTAATTACCTACGGGATCGTATTCGTGTCGCTTGGGAGGCATTTTTGGAAGGGAAAATAGGGATTCACAGAGCGAGGCAATCCGAGCCCTGTCGTTTATTTTTAGTATTTCATTGTGACCTGAAATGAAAATGAAGCTGTTCTTCAACTTTTGTACAAAATATATACTAGTATCTGAGCAATCCACACACGCGAGAAACAACGCGAACGTGCTGAATAGGCAAACTTGCACGGGGATATCTCAGGTCCCCACCCTGTCTCCCCACAGTAGAGTACTGGGAGCATTTCGGGAGAACCAGCAAATACTTCGAGTACTTGTAGTATTTGGGGGTTCTGTACTGCGGATACTGCCTGTACTCCAAGCATTTTGGGGTTCGATACTACGAGTACTGCCCGCACTCGCGGTTCTTACTTGCTCATGCTCCCAGTGCTTGCGGTATTTGGGCCTTCAGTACTGCTCATACTCCCAGTCCTAGTAGTATTTCGGGTGCCAGTACTGCAATACTCCCAGTACTCGCAGTACGAAATGCACTCGGTACTCCGCGTATCCCGTACTATCCTGTGAGACCGCCCTTCTCCATGCGCCCGGGGGGGGGGGGGGGGGGGGGGGGGGGGGGGGGGGGGGG
>JAYJME010001929.1:0-14911 GCA_036873775.1 Costaria costata
AATTTATCAGAACGACTCCCTCTAACGCATTAAACCCGAGCGCGCGCGTGGACCAAAGGAGCCAAATCCCCGCCTCAGCCCGCCGCCCCCCTCCTCTCAACAATAGCCCCGGTCTCTTCACTTCGGGAGCTCTGCACCCCACCGAACAACCCACTTTGAGAAGGGCTATAAGCTCAGCCAGATACAGAATCCCGTGGGCTACGAGGCGTCTAACGGGCCGTATATTATTATTAGCTTTGCCATCCGACCATGTGCCGCATGGGATTTCAACGTCGATCACACCCATAAAACATTTCCAGGAAGATGAAGAAAAAACCCGAGTGTTGTTATTATTATGTTTCGCCAGCCGACAACTTGCAGCGTGAGTTTGAACGTCGATCACCCATAAAAAGCATTATCAGAAAGAAGAAGAAAACGGAGGGCAGAATCGAAATATTGTAAATACCCATCGGGCGCAACGATGTTATAGGGGGCACTTCGGTTGAAGAGCCCCATGAGGGAGAAACTGCTGGGGCTCGAAAGTGCAGCTCTCCACTTTCCCTGACACCCACACACGTTCTACCGCATAACGAGACAGGCTACGATAGGGGTAGGTAGCAGATATCTTATTGGCCAAAACGTCACTGGGAACTGAAGGGGATTCTCATCTGAGAAACTACCCAATACAGTATCGTTTGGTTTTTACAGCTTTCTCGTTTTTTTACACCCTGGTCATGGGACTGCTCCTCCTCATCGGGTTACTAACCCTTTTACTACCCCAAACAGTATCCCATACTATTTCCAAGCAGTTTTGTCCCCAAAAACCGTTTCCGGCTCTAAAGGGGTTTCAGTTTTGTCCCCAAAAACCGTTTCCGGCTCTAAAGGGCTTTCACCACCGGAAAAATGATCCCCCACTATTTCCAAGTAGTTTTGTCCCCAAAAATCGTTTCCGGCTCTAAAGAGGTTAAGAGTACACGTTTCGTCAACTCCCGTTTTGGGAGGAGATGTAGTAGAGCTGCTCAAATGAGGAGCCTCAGAATATGCGGTGCATCCCTATCGTAAGCATGCCTTATTATGACAGTGTATATACTTGTATAACACCCCCCCCTCTGGCGGATTTTTAATGCCGAATTTCTCGACGACCGGTGTAGAGTTAACCCCTTTCAGCACTGCACTGTACAGAAACCAATATCTGACTCTAATTTCTAGTAATTTGTCCCCAAAACGGGTCTCTCACCACCGGAAAAAAGGTCCCACACTATTTCCAAGTAGTTTTGTCCCCAAAAACCGTTTCCGGCTCTAAAGGGGGTTAAACGCCCAGAGGCACGTCTATTGACATATACGAGAACTTCCGAAAGCCGCCATCTTCGTTGTCTGTGCTATCTCCCCTGTTTATGACGCAAATTGGCTCTGATTCTTGTCCGAAGGGGGGCTCGCCGTTTTTGTGCGGGGAAACGCCAAGTGGGGCGCAAAAGAGGGACTCGTGGGTGGCGGCACCGGCTTCCCCGCACTTCAAGCCAACCGTCACGGCATGGGCGGAGCCAAGGTGTCGGAGCAAAGTGGGAGTGTTGTACACCGTCGCATACGGTACTGTGAGCGCTGAGACTCGGGCGAGCGCGAAGTACAGCAGAATATGAACACTAAAAATACAGCAGTATGGGCCAGCCAACAACAGGAAACATGTAATCTGAGAAAGCCTTGGTACTTATTGTGATACAATCCTTGAGAAACCTTGAGTACGGGCTATTTCACAGGCTCGCCGCTGACCACAACTTCTGAATCCAACTTTTTTTGGCGTCTCCCAATAAGCGAGCCTTGCGTTCTTGTTAGGATATGTATTGTTCGTGGGCCAACACTGTACACGGAGAGAAAGTAATAAGCACACCGGACTCGCTCACCCCAATCCGCGCCCGGCTGTCGGCCTCCACGACGGCAGCAGCCCCCTCCGGCGGCTTAAATTCCATTAACCTGCCCTTGTCAATCACCTGCCGGGCGCCGAGATTGAAACCACCAAGAGGCGCAAACAGGGTCAGACAGCCATCGACTCCGAGCAACCCGCGCTCTAAGATAAGCTGTCGCTAGGAACTCGCGCAGCGGGATACTTACAACTGTCGTTTACTTGTGTGCGTTGGGGCACTCCCGTCCTCGTTTTTTCTTTTAGGGGCGTAACGGCGGACGGCTCAGACAACTCAAAAGGAGTCCCAACTCGAAACGGATCTCTTTTTTTTTGGCGCCGTCAAAATTAGAACCTCGCATTCACTTGAACTAAAAGCGTACCAGGTATGTACGTGCCACCACATTACTGTGGTGGTCTCAGCGCACACGCAAACGGAGAGCGGTGAAAATGCGCCAGGCGTAAAAAACGCGCTGATGCATAAACGCGGCAAGGTGCGAGCGTGAGGAGGTGCAAGCGCCGGCCGCAAATGCTGGTGCTGCTGCTGACGATGATTGCATGGACGGGCACCGACAAAATCGGGTTTCCTTATATGCGCGGGGCGACGATGATCAGGTCATGTATAGCAGCAGCGGCATCGCATCGCACAGCACCACGCCGAACAACACCACACCACACCGCACCGCACCACACCACACCACACCCCACCGCACTATTGAGGATCGCTACTTTGCTGTACACAACAACAGTAAACACCAGGTAGCCTATAGCCTATCGATTTCGCTGTCGGTGATATAATATAAATCATCTGACATACCACACCGCACCGCACCACACCTCACCACGCCACACCGCATCATATCAAAAACCCCGACTCCCGACTCACCGTAACGCCATCCGCGTCCCACGCGGGAGAGGGGGAGTTCGAGGCGGCCGCGAAGCCTTCCTCCGTGGGGCGTTTGTACCGCAAGAACATGATGCTGTAGGACATCTCGGACAGGGTCCGCCAATATGTGAACAGCGAAGGCTTGGCGATCGGGTCGGCGAAGAAGCCGACGCCATCGCGGTGATCCGCCACGCTGGCCCACATTCGCTTCATTTCATCGCCGGGGGAAAAAAAGGGGACAAAAGGGGAAAAGAGAGAGAAAAAAAAGGGGGGGGGGAGGGGGGAGGAAGGAAAAACAAGGAAAGTTAAGGGGAAAAAGGAAAAATAAAACAAAGACAAATACAGAAACAATTAAAACGTATGGAAACTGTGGTGTCTGGGACTGTCCTCTATCCTCTCGCAATATCCACGGGCTTCGCACTACTACGTAGGCATACAGATTCTCTCGAACCGTAACCTATACCCGACGTAGAGACTTGGGAGCGTCCACCGACTATGAAGCAATAATACCACTATCTGTTTCCCTCTTTGTTGTTGACATCGGGTCCACCCACAAAGCCGGGTGTTCAGCGATGCTGACCCCGGGCTCTTGCTGAGTTCAGGGGTGTGGGTGTTATGCTGTAGCGTATTCGTCTCCTCGCGACGACATAATAAAACACATGGTAAAACCATTTATGCCAGTGGGCCGGCGAAGGAGCCGATGCCGTCGCGGTGATCCGCCACGCTGGTCCAGGTTTGCTTCATTTCACAGTCGGGGAAAAAAAGGAGGGGGGGGGGAGAGGAGAAAAGGAAGAAAAAAAATATGGGGGGGGGGGACGGAAACATGAGGAATAACAAACAAAATATGGGAAGATATAGGAAACTATGCACAAAAATATGGAAAAATAAGCTTGACGATCGGTCGGTAAAGGAGACAATACCATTGCGGTGATCCGCCACGCTGGCCCATATTTGCTTCATTCACCGCCGGGGGGGAAATAAGAGGTAACAAGGAAAAAGGGGAAAAAAAAGGGGGGGCGTAGGTGTTAAATATATTAGGGCGTGAACATCTACATCTCGGGTAAATGTCCATCGCCACTGCTGTAGCCGGGAGCAGCAGCAGGTAGCACTAGCTCCACCCGCAGCATGTTGCAGCAGCAGAGCGCAGCAGTAGCACCGGTGGCGGTAGGCAGCATGGTGTAACATCACCCAGCATCCCGCAGCACAGCACACTGCCGCGTATTATATTGCGGTTCGACTAATATGCGGCCTAACTACGAAGGACCCCAGCGCCAAGCAGCTTGTTGTGTTGTTGATTGTTAACGTCCTAGATCTTAATGAAGCGAACGAAGGACCAGGGTCTGAGTGGCTTGGAGAGGATGAAAGCATGGGCCTGCCCCACTCTCTCTCACTTCTCTCTCCACCACCACTAGACTCCAAAGTATATTGTTCTCTGAGTTTTTTATTGCCTACATAAGCGGGACCTTATCAATACACCAATAGCATGAGGGTATTATCTGTGGATCATCATCTGTCCAATACTAGCAAGGCAACGTACTGCTACTCGTGCCCGCCTGTGCGACCATCTGTCAAGGCTGTAACAACTATACCTGGATAGGTTATGAGCCCCGGTCTACAGCAAGGCGCACACATCTAAATATCCTAGAGACGACGCCCACGAGGGATTCACAACGAGCTGGCGGGGACAAGAGTTGAATCGAACAAAAAAACGAAGTGGGTTAAGTCAACAAAGGATAGCGGCTTGACCTAGAAGGCCGAGACACTGCACGACTAAGGCACCTGAAGGTCGGCGTACCGCTCATCAGGATAGCAATGCATAGCGCGTCGATTCATACTGCTGTGTCGGGGCGTGTGTGTGATTACATTTGCGATTCTACCGAGTTGATTATTAAAATCTGTTAACAACAGTCCATTCGGGGCGATATAAATTGCACTAAATCCATACAAACAAACCCGCAATATACTGTTGCGGTAACATCGGCTTGACCAAAGAGCCCATGACACTACACGACTATGCTGAAAGTCGGTGTACCGCTCATCAGGATAGCAGTGCATAGCGCGTCGAACGGGGCGCGTGGTTGATTGCGTTTGCAATTCTAGCGGGTCGAGTGTTAACAATCTGGTACCAGCAGTTCGCTCGGGGCGATAGAAATTGCACTACAGTACATCCAAACAACCAAACCCGTAACATACTGTTGGGGTAAGGACTGCAAACGTCGAAATTGCACTAACGCCAACACCATCTGTAGCAAAGGAAAATATCTCGAGAGTCTAAGCTAATGACCACAATTGAAGGCGAGATTGAAAAAAAACCCCGCGGTATACTGCTGCGGTAAAAGGAAAGAAAACATAAAACAATAAACATACAAAAAAACAAATGGAAGACTCCAATAAAGGAACAGCGATAGCCAAACGCCTCCCACGTTTCGACAGGCCCAGCATGACTTCATCAATTTCGAGGGCAAGCTCAAGACCATCCTCAGCATGTTAACCCCTGATATCTACAACATCCTGACGGGGGGGGGGAAACCGACCCCGACGGAAGGAGGCAACCTGGTAAAGTGGGAGCGCAGCAACACCTACCTCTACTCTATGCTCTTCCTGGCTACGGTGGGCCGCCATGATGGCAAAGCGCTACGCCGGCAGAACATGTGGGGGAAGGACTCGTAAACGGACAAAAGGCTTGGAAGGCGCTGGAGGAAAAGTAGCAGTACAACGACTGCTACTCGCCGGGAGCTCTACGACTGCCTGAACAACGCAAAGCCCCAGCGGGGCCAGGACCCGGACGAGTTCCTGTACCACATGGAGACCACTCGGAACCACTTGCACGAGATGGGGGAGCCGATTGCCGACGGCTACTTCAGTGACATGGTCCTCACCGCTCTTCCTCCGGAGTACGAACTCAAGCTTCAGAGATCACGAATTAACGCTGAAGGGCATCGTGTTTACGATGCGGAACATGTACCCGGACCTCCTGTCTCGTCCTTCGAGCACTCTTGCCACATTCACTAACCAGGTTATTGCCAGATGTATTGCCCCAAGTAAGACCTCAATAACAAGAAGAACAACAACAGGAGGCAGTCAGCGAATAGGGGGCAAAGTGGCGACAGCCGAAGCTGGACCGAGTAGATGCTCTCTCCACAGGTCCATGGCTCACAACGACGCCGAGTAAAGTGCAGCAGCAGGTCAACAGCGGCTAAGTCAACGTCGCCAGCATCCAGCACCCTTGCGTGCCAACATGCCAACATCGCCAGCATGCAGCATCCGTTCCAACAGGCCACCGTCGCCAACATACAACCATCGTGCCAGACACAAACACCACCACCGTCCAGCAGCAATACCAACACGCCAACTTCGCCAACTCGAGCCACCCTTGTCTGTTCAGCAGCAAACCCCGGCAACAACCCCAGGGTGCACCATCGACAGGCGCGAGAGGTGCAACGAGGGTCTCCCAGGGAGGGTTTTCGTATATAGCAACTGTGACCGCTGCGTATGACATCGCGTCTACCAGTTCCTTCAACGAGACATCCGGCGAGGTGAGGCGAGCCAAGCTGCTCGTAATGCTGGCGAGACCTCCCGCTGGATGGGCCTTCAGCAGCCATGCTAGGGCTGTTCGGGGAACCGATCACCTTCTCGGCCTTGATGGCCGTAACTGAACCGTAACCACGGCGGGGCGGCCACCAACAGTTGGGGGCCTCTAAACAAGACCGACGACAACCTGAAGACGGCAACACTCAACATCGAGCAACTCACCAGCAGTGGCCTACAGGGAGGACAACTTCTAAACGGCGGACATCAGTCATCGAGCGGACAACAGCGGCAGAATGGACAGCGGCCACCACCGCCAGTCGGCAACACTTACCTGCTCCCGAAGGCAAGCGTCGTCGGAAGGACACCCGCCGTAGGATTTGGGAGAGCAACGACCGCGGGACACCAGCGCGAGCTACAGCAGCTCAACTCTCGCGAGTGGAATGCACGGGACAAAGTCTACCTCAAGGCTGGGCAGACCCCCGACGACTGAAAAGCGTCGGAGGGGAGAAAGTGGTGATAATTCCGAACACCTTGTCTTCCCAGAAGCCGTGGGACTGCCGGAGGCAGCTCTTTGGATGGAAGCATCGACAAGAAGATGGAAGCTACTTCGCGTTCTACGTATTCTGCAACCATCATCCCATTAGCTATTCATCCATCACAGCACCATCGTCACTGAGCCAATCAACTTCTCCACGACTCCCAAAAATTGGCACCTGCAGCAAACTAAGACACGGAGCAAGTAACTCCGGCAACATCATCATCATCCTTGATCATTATTATCAGCACCATCGCCTCCGGAAGGCATTGCCTACTACAGCAGCGACTTCTTCAGAGAGACTAGCAGATCAAGACACGCCGCAAGTACCTCCGACAATATCATAGGCATTGTTAGGACTGTCGGAACAACGGTTCTCGGGTCACTGAACATCATCGTTTGGGACGCTTGTAGGGTCGCTGCGCCACCGCCATCTGGAACGCTAGGGAGGGCATCTACATCGCCCGGGGTTACACCCACTTAACGGCAACGTTTATTTGATTCATAGTACGTAGCGCCACACGTTTTCTTTGTACGGGGAGTGAACAGAAACGTGGTCGGCCGCTACAGTAATTGCCAGGTTTTACCCCTTGTTTATTATTAGTTGTATGTAGAAGGATGCTCATCCGTCGAAAAAGCACAGAGTGACGGTTGATGTTGTTTTGACGCCGCAAAAGGAGTCATGAAACTTTGTTGCGGCATGCGATTCATTCTGCTTCATAAACGAACAAACAAGCAGTGCAAACGAGTACACTGACCAACTAAATAGAGTCATAACGTTGTGAAAAAAGCAACAACACGTTGAAATAGGTCGATGATACTTGCAATAAGTATCAAGCAAGCGCACACCATAAACAAGTTATTGAGTATTCCGATATTTTAGTTGAACAACAAGTTGACGTATTCTATGTCACGTCAATCACGGGGTCGTATTGAGGGTACAAAATTTGCTACAGGTATACAGCAGTAGTACCAGGTAGTCCATAGCCTATCAATTTATGGCCAACAACTTCAAGGCCTAAGGGACACTCCGGCAACAGCGCGGAACAGCGTGGAGACACCTCTGGTGCGACTCAGATTGGCATACGTAGGGCCACGAGCGATCTTGGAGTAAAATACCACTGCTGTGCGGTATACTTGTTCCGACCCTATTGTACGACGCCGATGATCGTGTAATTACCGGGCAGAGCCCTAGTTATGATGGCGTTGTGAATGTGTTGGAGTTACAGCCCGTACAGCTTAGAAATTTGCGTACGCTTACTTGATAGCAGAAGTTTCCCACAAGTATCGGCGATCGTTGGAGATAACAAGGTTAGCCGGTTCTTCAGCACACACAACAGTGCGGTTTCCATTGAGGGAGAGTTATGGCGTGAACACCTACATATCTGATCAATATTCATCGCCACTGCTGTAGCACAACAGCAAGGTAGCACCGCCAATGCTGTAGCGCAACAACAGCAGGTACGTCGCACTATTAATAGTTCCACCAGTAGCTGTTGCAATAGCCGAGCACAGCAGTAATATACAAGGTCTGCACTCTGTAGTAATGTGCAATGTGAGATCAACGACATCAACATCAACAACAGTAACCACAACTCACAACTCACACCGCCAACCAGCTACTCTGTAGATAGATGTATACCAGTACGAAGTACCTGGGATAGGGGTATACCTGGTATCTCGTAGAGTAGCTTACTACCGTGAGCCGCTGTTAAGCGTAATGTCTCTGCGGTTTTGGTATATGATACCTCGCATACGGTTCACTAACAGTACACGTATCATATGATAGCCCATATCAGCGTATCAGGGTGAGGGGTCAGGTGTTGGACACCTGTAGAATGTGGAGACAGAGCCTTGAGAGCCTCGCGAGGTTGGCAGGAAGAGCTGTATTTCTTGGATGAATCTTCAATCCGCAGCAGGCAGCTCTAGCGATGGACGTATCGAGGATGCAGCACCCGCCAGCAATGACAAAAAGGCGCAAAGAAGGCCCGCCGCACCCCCAGGCGGGTGGGAATAGGTGAGCTCGCTGACGGTCCAAGCGAAACGCACTCACCTTTGGCACGGAGCAGGCGTACATGACGCTGAAACAGAAGATCCCTGCGCGCTTCACCGTCCAAACGCCGAGCGCCTTGACAGCGTTGACAGAAGCTTCCATAACCGTTTTGTGTGTTGCGGCTACTGCTGCTGTTCTCTCAGTCCACCTCGCCTCTTGCGACTGACTTCCTTAGAACTAAGCAGCAACAGTCTAGCACCTCTCCAGGCGAACGAGTGCAGCGCGGCACGTGCTGTCGGTTGAGTCCAGATGAGCTGGTACTTACTGGTACATGATACCAGTACAGCAGTGAGAACGTCCACTTCTGCTGTGGGTATCACAACATCTGTTTCTGTGAGTGAGGGGAGTTCCACATGCTACAGATAGCGTACAGTATATGATCATACCAAGTATGTTATACAAGGGCTACGCGCTCCATATGGCCGCGTAGTGGGTGCCTGCCGGCACCGATGCTCCGGTAAAGAAAATATGGGAATATACACCAGGGTATACCTCTCAGCTATGGGCTACAGCAGTATTATGACAGTACAAAATGGCGAAGATTGTTGAGTAGTTCCGGAAAAACAATTTGTGGCTTGATGGGAACGAACTAATTGAAAAGTAGAAAAAGTCCAGGGCTTTTCACGGATCAGGCGGAATGTTTAGATGTCTTGACTTGACCCGACCCAACCCGACCCGACCCGCGACATTCTGAAAAACTCTGGACCCGACTCGACCCGACCCGCGAGATTTGAAAAATTGTTGATCCGACCCGACCAGGACCGTGAAATTTGAAACCTCCTGACCCGACCCGACCCGTGAGATTTCAAAAACTAACTGATGACCTGATCCGACCCGACCCGTGATATTTCAAAAACTGACCCGACCCGACTCGACCCGCCACATTCCAATTGACCCGTGAGACACGCGTTTCGAATGCTCACGGGTCCAAACATGTAATTGTCGGTACGTTGGTTCTTTTGTTGACCTTCTTGGTCCCTCGTACTTTTGCAAGAATGTCGAACGATTTTGGTCTGTTTTTTTTTATGTTTTTTATGTTAATTGATTGACAGCATGTATGTTGTGGTGTGCGCGCGTAAAAGCTAAAAGAGAAAAAGAAAGGCACACTTCCGCACTTTGCTGTGCCCATATCACCCGACCCCCGGGTCGACTCAATAGCTATGACCCGATGGTTTTTGCTTCCGCCCCGGCGAGCGAGCTGTGCAGCCTCAAGCCCCGGCAAGCAGCCTAGCTACGCCGCCTTCGGCAGCAAGCACAACTGAGGCAGTGGATCTGTCAGCAGGGGTCGCGATCCTCGAGCACCCGGGGCCTGCCGCTGCTACCTGCTACTGCTGCTTGGACGAATGCACGTGTCTTTCCTAAACAAAAAGCTTCGTCGTGTGCCTCGTAGATAGTGTCTGGTATGATTGATCTACAAGCTATGATATGCGCTCGGAGTTCGGAGTATTGGCACGAGAGAAGGGCCTTCGGGCAGGAAGCGGGAAATCTACTTTTGAATAAATTCAGACCCGCGGGCCGGATCCGCGGGTCACGAGAAGAGTGGCCCTCCGGCAGGCAGCCGTAAGGTTGGAAAAGACGGATCCGCGGGCCAGATCTGCAGGTCCAACCCGCGGGTCAGCCGAAAACAACGTGCGGGGCACGGTGGCCCGGCCTCGAGTGACCCGTGTCTCGCGGGTCATGACCCGACCCGACCCGTGACATTTTGAAGACCTCCTGACCCGACCCGACCCGACCCGACCCGCGAGGTTTGAAATCTCCTTGATCCGACCCGACCTGACCCGTGAGATTTAAAAACCCTATGACCCGACCCGACCCGACCCGACCCGCGACATTGTGAAACCCTAATGACCCGTGAAAAGCCCTGAAAAAATCTATGACGGAGGACAAGAGAGTATATATAATCTCTGTGAGTAGGTATAGGTCGCCCCTGTAGTCCATTGGTTTAACCTCGTAACTCTGTTGAGGTCAAATAGAAAAGCACAAACTATCAAAATTCCTCACTGGAAGGTATATTTGACTTGTTTTGTTGGAAAAATTATTGGACATATAACATGACATCTAGATAAGAGAGCTATACATATTATGAGCTTCACCACCGAATGTTTTGAAATTGGCACTTCAATAGCCGCCAATATCAAACGCCACCCTTAACCTACAGTAGTTTTACGCCAAACTCCACCATCTCGAGCGTGGCTGTTCTGGAAATGGTTGCAACTAACCGCCAGAAGCTAGTTTCACCTCGAGCGTCCACCAAGCTCCACGCCAAGAGACGCTACCAGCTAGATAAAGCTATCATGGGCACTTCCTACGTACGAATGTTCTGGAATAGACGATTGATAACCGCCAGAATCACAGGACACACTCTAGCGTCCACCAAGCGCGGCGTTGAAACACTCCACCATCTAGAGCTAGAAAGAGCTCCACCAACGAATGTTCTGGAAATTACTGCTAATAATCGCCAGAATACAATGCCACCCAGAACATCCACCAAGCTTCACACAAAGAAACTCGCCACTCTAGAAAGAGCTAGCATAAGTTCTACCAACGAATGTCCTGGAAATTGTTGCAAGTAACCGCCAAAATCCAGTGAACACCCAGAGTGTCCACCAAGCTCCACGCTAAGAACCGCCACCATCTAGATAGAGCTAGCATGAACTCTATCAACGAATGTTCTAAACAGGATGACTTAGAATCAAATGGCACCCTTGAGTGGTCATCAAGCATTATGCAAAACCCACCATCTCGAGCTAGCATGTGGCCCACCAACAAATGTCCTGGAAATGGTTGCAAATAACCATTATAACTCAGTGTAGCTCAGAGCATCCACCGAGCTGAACGCCAAGAAACGGCACCATCAAAATAGAGTTATCATGAGCTCTACCACCGAATGTTCTGAAAATGATGCCTTTAGTAACCGCCAGAAGCAAGGCCACTCTTGAGTGTTCACAAGCTCCATACCAAAAACTCCATCATCTGGAGTTATCATGTGCTTTATCAACGAATGTGCTGGAAAAGATGACTATCATAGCCGCCAGAATCAAATGCCACCTTCGAGTGTCCACCCAGCTTTACGCCAAAACATTCCACCGTCTAGAGTTACCAGGGGCTCTATCAACGAACCGTTCTGAAAACAACTGCAAGTAATAGCCACAATCCAGTATCACCCAGAGCGTCCAAGCTCCACGCCAAGAAACGTCACCCTCTAGATAGAGCTAGCATGAGCCCTACCAAAGCCCTACCAACGAATGTTCTGGGATTGATGACTGATAACCACCAACATCCAATGCCACCCTTGAGCGTCTACCAAGCTCCACGCCAAGAAACTCCACCATCTGGAGTTATCATGAGCTTTATTAACGAAAGTGCTGAAAAAGGTGACTATCATAACCGCCAGAATAAAATGCCACTCTTGAGTGTCCACCCAGCTTTACGCTATAACACTCCACTATCTCGAGTTATCTTGAGCTCCGCCAACGAAATGTTCAGAAAATCACTGCAAGTAACCGCCAGAATCCAGTGGCACCCAGAGCGTCCACCGAGCTCAACGCCAAGAAACTCCACAATCTAGACAGAAATATCACGAACTCTACCAGCGAATGTTTTGGAAATGATGGACAGTAGCTGCCAGAATCAAATGCCACCCTTGAGCGTCCACCAAGCTTAGTAACGTGAAAACCCGCCACCTAGATATAGCATGAGCTCTACCAACAAATGCTCTGGAAATGGTTGCAAATAACCACCATAATCCAGTCTCGCTCATATAGCGTCCACCAAGCAAGCTCCACGCCAAGGAACGCCACCATCTAGAGTCACCATGAGCTTTACCAACGAATGTGCTGGAAAAGACTACTAACATAGTAACCGCCAGAATCACATGCCACCCTTGACTGTCCACAAAGGCCAACGTTATACTCCGCCATCTAGATACAGCACGAGCTCTACCAACAAAAGTTCTGGGAATGGTTGCAAATAACCGCCAGAACCCAATTTGGCCCAGAGAGTCCTCGGAGCTCCTCGACCAGAAACGACCCCATCTAGATAGAGCTATCATGAGCTACACCAACGAATTTGCTGAAAATGGTGACCGATAGCAGAATCCAGCGCCATCCTTGAGCGTTCACCAAGCCTTCACACGTTGGACAGATCACGATATAGATACTGTTATCTATATCCAAACCTGCCGTTATGATATGTTGCGCAGGATCTGTACGGTACAGATCCAACCCAGGGAACGTGTCGTAGATCATGTAGATTGTACGGCTGCCACCCTGCAACATGAGCTAGGTCCTACAGATCAGGAATCTATCTGCCCTGAAAGATCTAGATCATGAAGTGGGAATCGATCATCTGCCCGATGTGTGCAAGCTTTAGGCTACACTCCGCCACATAGAGCTAGCATGAGCTCCACCAACCAAAGTTCTGGTAAAGCGATTTTCTTCGGGCTACAGGTCAATAGCTAAAAAAACGGCGACGAAACGTTGAACACCAAACAGCCTATAGAACACTGAACAGCCCGTATAACACCGAACAACCGTGTAACACCGGACAGCCCTACATGTACCGTACGTCATCAGCCGTCGAAAAATGAAACACACATATCATATATAATACGTGGATTATAAACCAGGTAGTCAATAGGTATGCACACTACCAGGTATAGTATCAATATACAGGTCCGAACTACCACGCTAAACCACTCGTTCTCTGCGTAACACCGATAACTCCTTATTCCCATCCCAGAGTTACTGGCTGCTAACTATTGCCAGGTACGTAGTAGTGCTGGATATCGTATCGACTTTTCGATGTATTGAATTATCAAACTTTCAATGCATCGTATCGAACGTGTTTTCCCCTCCATCCCTTGGCATTCCCGTAAAATTTGTGCTACTACTGTACTGTACTGTACTGAACGAAAGCTTTCAATGTACCGAGAACCGAAATTATACTTGTCGGTTTGATTTTTCGTTTCTCGGACTCGTATCGAATTGATTTTTCGATTATCGGTATCGTATCGAACGCGATTCATATCTTACTGTACGACTTTCAGTGCTTAATATACCAAAGATTCGGTGTACTAACTGCGCTTGCTGTTCGGTAAAATCGGCGCGACTTTCGCACGCATCTGCCGAAACAATAACAACGAAAAACAAAAGGCCTTTTATTCGCAAACGCCCCACACGAACAAACAAGACAAACCCCAACCCCCACCCCAAACCTATCAGTTGGTATGGGTCCATATTACCGTGTTAAAACCCTTTTACTGCTTCGAAAAGCATCGGATTCCACACCAATTCCACGTAGTTTTCCCCTAAAACGCGAGTGCAGTTCTAAACAGGTTAATAAAAAAAATGGTCAGACGGTTATTAGTCCATGGCTGGTTATTAGCCTACACTCAACACGGAAAAGTAAGGACCGTTGAGGTATAAATATGAACATCAAACGGTCTTTACGCCCAGAGAGGTAGACCCCAGCACTTCTGCAATGAAACCGACGCCTCCGCCGACGCCAAAAGTAACGGAAAACTGGAGACTAGAAAGCCAAAATTGGTGAACCAACCACACAACGAGACGTTCGAAAAGTAGGCCAATCAAAAAAATCTCAACCCGATCCCACCGCACTTCTGTTGTGCGATTCCCTCGATTCCCTTCCCGTTAACCAATCAAACGTTGTGGATGGTTGGTGGTCGATATATTCAATAATGTCGGGTTGCAAAAAACGTGAGAGCGCGGATGGCGCCATGAAAAAATCGCCACCGACACGCCAATATTTACTTCGTATTAGAGTAGGGTTTCCCCCTATTTCCGGGGTAACATGGTAACAGAAACATGGCGCGTAACCATAGGGGCACGCCAGTATACTGTACCTGGTACGTTTTTTGGGTCCATCTTGGGTTCTGATTGCTATGGCCCCTCGTAGCTAGACTGCACCTACGAGGCGATTCTGCGTTCGATGAAGTCGAGGGTGGCTTCCACCACGATACGCCGCTGCTCCGGCTGGCTGATGGTCGCCTGCCAAACATGGCGGCGGCAGTGG
>JAYJME010001930.1:0-14910 GCA_036873775.1 Costaria costata
CCCCCCCCCCCCCCCCCCCCGCCCGGGAGTCCTAGTCCTCACCCCAACAACCAAGTACAACAAAAGAAATGCAAGCTAATAGTTAAGACCGATGATGCACAGTCCCATGGGCTATGCAGGTATCTGACGGAAGGGGATGCAACCTAATGTTTCTGTAGCTCTCTATGATATGGTGTATGTATTATACCTTGCCCAGAAGAAGCTGGCTTTCAGCGAAACTAATATATAATAATGGCCCCAAAAACCCGATGGACTTTTGTACTTAATCCCCATGACCTATACATATGATATGATACGATACCAGTAGGTACACAGCAGTAAGTACCTGAAAATAGTTTGGAAGGACAAGCAAACGATATCATCATACTGGGGATACTTCGAACTATATACTATAGACACACACACCATAATTTCGGAGTTCCTTGGTCGAGGAGCGTCGTCCAGAAGGTACTTCTCTGTACTTCTTCAGATGAGGCGCCCGGCCCTTTTACCTTTACTCCTGTAGAGTCAGCCTTCCTTCCTTTACGTGCAATACGAAGGAGTCACAAAAAGTTGGGGCTGACAACTTTAGAGCCGGAAATGGTTTTTGGGGACAAAACTACCTGGAAATAGAGTGGGATACCTTTTTTGGGGTAGTAAGAGGGTTGCTTCTGATGCTTCAAATAACAGAATAACCCTACGAGAAGGACGCGGCTCGTCGGCCAGAATTGTTTTCGTCAAAACGTATGATATAATACTATGATATGTATAATACTACTACCTGGTATGATGATGTTATTAATATTATTTATTTGCACGTATTATATGTGCCCGGCACATATACGTGGGTGTTGTAACCATGGAGGGAAGTCAATAGGAAGGCGGTAAGCGGGAAGAAAACAATGCCGACCGATGCCGCAATGCAGCACTTGGCAGAACGCGCAGACAGGCAGACAACAAGCCGAAAGACATGCAAGGCAGGTATCAATAAGCACAGGGCGCAGGGAGGTATAATATGTTATGTGACAACTGGCCTTCGGCTGCGTAGTATATACGTATTAACTTTCTGCTATTATTGTTGCCGTATTGTCGGTCTCGGGCCGAGACGCACTGACTGCCCCTTGCTGCATGGATGTGTGTGTAAACGATCGAATCGGAAATAGGAAGTTGATGTTGTATTCCCGGCTGACTCCGAGCAACGATTCTGCGAGCGGAGAATGGGGGGTCATCATGGTTATGATATAAACGCGTGCTAGATATGCACCATAACCACTCAGCTATCAGTCGGTGCTGACTGATAGCTCAGTGGTTATGGCTAAAATTGGTAGCTAGGTTGTCATGGTGCGTCTCTAATAGCAGCACAATCTGGGGCCCGCCTGCTTCTTAGGCCTGGACCTCAGACTTCCTCAAGGAGCTGCGAAACCATTTGTTCAGCGCTGGTATCATGGCGCCTTCTTCTTCGGACTCCCAATTAATTGATACCCGGTGCAGGCTACGTATGATATATCCAGATTGTGCTTTTATTCCATGAACGGTGCACGATAACCATCAATTGACCTCAGGGTTTATGCCATAATATTGACTTTTTTGTGTTGTAAGAGTGTCCATTCATTAACCCTCTTGGGACTTCAAGGTGTAAAAATTGGCACTAAAATTGACGCTTACCGCAACGGCCACTCACTGCGTGAACGGAGGATTATGATACAAATTGGTGTCGGAGTTGCAATGCAAGGAGTCGTTCGGCACGGGCAAAACATCATCCTGCCCGTGGTGCTGGGCGCTCACGCTGCTCGTGGACGGTTGGTAACACCAACGTTTTCAATGGTAAGGTCGCCAATAAGGGTCCCGAAGGGGTTTACTGTTGGACATCGTGTCGGAAGTTCTGATAAATCAAAAGTCGTATCGGCCATCAGATATGGGAAAACTGGACAATACAGCAGTGTTTGAATATCCGATAACATCACCTTTCTTCTAGCGCGCGGGGTGGGGGGGGGGGGCGTTTTTCCCCCCCCCCCCCCTGCTGAAGGTGATGTCCAAGGGTTTAACTTGAATAAATCGACGTTAGGTGTCAGATGAAAACAAATGCGTGCTGCTCGGCTGCATCAAGTACCTGGTACCAAGCACTACCGCAGTACCTACCTGTATTTCCGTATTTTCTGACTCGCGCATTGTTTAGCGTATGTATGATATCGGCAACAGAGTGTTTAGCAATCCGATCCGATCCGATCTGATCCGATCCGAATGATATCGGATTGTGCATCGGGTATCGGGTTTTGAGGTCCGTATCGGACCGGCATCGACTTTTGCTTTGATACCCGACACTGCTGCTATAATAGTACTGTATCCCTGACTGGGATGTACTACTACTGTCTGCTGGTGGTTGCCAGATGATGCCTGATACCGTACGAGTACTTCACACTGATGCTGTCTACGGGTTGGCGGGACCCCCTCCTTTTCGAGATCCTAATAGAAGATGATCAAACGACAGTCGTTCTTAGCGCCTTTCTGAACGTCGGAAATCCCGTCAAGTCCGCAGAGCGTATAATATCGTATCATATGATATAGTATGTCAATCCAAACGGTGGGCCTTCTAAAGAATCTTTCGCGACATAAAACAGCACGAACAATCCACCGAACGTACGAGACAAACCCGCACGTTGCCGGATTGCTGCCGTCTCACAGGTGAGAACGTAACAAGCTCTGTATTCTGCCAACCATTTTCGTATGATGTATCTCATCATAGAAACTCGAAATGAGGAGGTGGCGTCCACCCGCAGTATCTATTTTTTTCTCATTTAGTAAGATTAGCCCACCTTCTTTCTCTCTTCCACTCAACGGAAAGTCAGATCAGGGGTCACATGTACACCAGGTATGTATGTATTAGGAGGCTCTTACCCCCCCCCTCCGCACGACGGTCGGTGCCTTGAAATTTTATCGCGTGACGACCTCAGCCCTTGCTTCCCTCGTCCACTCGCGTCGAATTGCGCTTACCCACGCTAGGCGCTCTCAGGATAGATTGGGGAAACTTGTGCAAATAGTGTGCGTGATTGTTTTAAGTCAAAGTCTACGTGGCCAGCCACAGAGAGAAGTCAGTTCATCGAAAGACGTCCCCACCGTCTTTTCATATGAAACTACACAACGAAAGCGTTTCGAAAAAAGGTTCAGCGTCAACCCGGCGTTGTTTGGTATTAGTAGCTGTACTGCGTCTCAAAGAATGTGTGGGCTGGAAACTTGCTAAGCGTCTATATCCTACATTGGTTGCTTTGTGTCGGAAACCAATGGGCCTCGAATGTTGCTCAGTGTCTATTGAGCGCCAACCAGAGATGGACGCCGGATGGTATTTTCGAAAAACCGATAACAGGATAGGAGGCGTTGTTCCAAAATAAAAATAAAACAGTTTAACTGTTTCTTTTCTGCCGGTTTAAACCGGTTATCCAAAAAAGGTTAGGCCGGTTTTTTAAGTGGTAAATCATCCATAAAATTGCAAACCAGGTTGGTGTACCTTGTGGTGTGCTCACAAGTAAGTGCGTGTTTGGTTTCATTCGCAAATAATGCGTCTCGCGTTGAGATGAATTGCCACGTATTATACGCATATTGATGTGATCAGCTGGGAAAAATTATCATGTATAGTAAACCACGACGTCAGACTGCATCAAAACCAGCACAACCAGAAACCCGCACACTCCATGCCCCCGAAGCTCAACAAAACTCACCCGTCACGGCTCCCATCGTGCGACGAGTACAAGCAACACACCCTGCTTTATCTCTCTACACATGTCGGAGTGGTGGCGTGTGGGATTGGCGAGATACGACGTGTTGTGAGTTGTGCGCGTTGTGTGTGTAAAAGGGTTGGGTGTGGGGTGTAGGGGTGTGATGCAACGTCGATTATCCCGCACACTCCATGCTGGATCCACCTACTTTCGTATTGTCTACATGTTCTACACTCCAGACTTGTAATAAATAGACACAATCGACTTTGCTTCCACCAGTTTTCATCATGCTGTCACGTTTGCTGTCGTAGGCACGTTATCGATTGCCGCAGGCACGTTCTATTGTCAGTGTAAAACAAGTCAACCAGTTTTCCGGTTTAACCGAACCAGCTAAACCACCGGTGTCTTTATCCGGATTAACTGGTTAACCGTGTAACCGGACCTCAAAAGCTGCTAGTTCTTGTTTTAAAAACCCAAGTCATCACGCACGCCTGCTGGGTTTCCAAGAACCGTGGATAACTGTCTTTTTTCTCACCCGGTGCATCTAAAACAAACTCTTACGGTACGAGTAGACAAATCGACAAATAATAAAGGTATCCGTACAATACGTCAATAAATAGGCCGAAACATCGCTATACCCAACAACTCTACATCGTATAGTAGCCTCTTGATGTCGGTGGGGCGCTAAGCGCGACGAGGGCTGTGCTGGAACGGAACCCTTTTTAATCAGGGGCGTTGTTGGCTGGTCGAGCCAAATACATCGGAAAAACGCAACTAAATAATATGTTGAAACATTCCTGCTTCCAACCCATTCCCCCCGCACCATTCGTCCTACCTCGGCTCCTACTATTCCCTCTCTTCTACCCAAGCCCCGCTAATCCCATCCCCCTGCTATCCTCTTCCCATGGTTTCCACCACATCACATCGAATGAGACAGATCATATCCCCGATAGACAACGAGGAAGTGCTTTCGGCTCGAATCTTGAAATCCCTGATAGACCAAACCACATTTTTCTGCCTGTGCTACCACCGCATTTTCGTTCTTGTAGGATTTGATGTCTTCCTCGCGTGCTGCAAAAAGCAAGGAGGGTGCGGCCGCCACTGTAGTTGGCGCAACAGGCGTAGGTTCGAAAGCGGACGGAGCGGGGATTGAGGTCATGACAGGTTTAAGCGGCAACTTCGGGTCCTTGATGACGGGGGGAGGAGAGCGAGACGGGCGTGCTTCTACCAAATACATGAGCAGTACGAGCAAGAGGAAGCAGGGAGAGAAGAGCACGGGAAAAGGGAACGCGTACGTATGACCACATTGGTGCCCATGTGTGTCCTGCTTTTGGCCGCATCGATGTTTTATGTTGGCGTCACTCTACAATAGTCCGTTGTTGGTTGTCTCTGCCGTCACAAATCACGCGAAACCAACGTGAGGCTTGTTGTCCCGGTGGTGGATCTCAAACTCCTAATAGGTTCAGCCTAATGGAATGAATCGTGTCGAGGCTCTGTCGCTGCGACGAGAGATGGCGGAGGTGGCACCGAGGTGTCTGTAAAGATCACATGTAAAGAAGAACATACATCGTTTGGAAAGGCGCTTATGTTGCCGTAAGAAAAGAAGAGAAGAGGAGTATGAGGAGAACTCAGGAGGAGTGATCAGGGGAAAACAGGAGTGAATGTAACACACTAAGTTTCTCTGCATATTGTATTTATCCGCACCTAGGCTAAGATCCTTACTGTAGTGTACTCAGGGTAGTGACTACGAATCAACTAGGTATGGACTGCAGAGTCCATATGCCAATACGGCCCAACTAGAGTAGGCGTGCTCGCCTGTCACACATGCAGCAAACAATATGACCATGTCAATTGGTAGGATATGTCGAGCGCTTCCTCAACACATACTTTTATCTACATCGTTTTTCTCAGGACCATACCGCACCCTAAGTCCTCACAGTAGTTACTGTAAACTTTGACACATTTTGTCGTGAGCTTTCACGCCGGCGGCGCCCTAGGGCTTGGTCCCACTATAGTTTCACAGCAGTTTGTGCTTCAAACTCAACATCAGGGTTGACCCATGATCCATCTCTCTGCTGCGACGCCTTTGATCTTTCTTCTTTACTTTCGTTTTGATTCTATAATACGGCGGGGCTCGTTGCTGAATATGGGGGGCAGCGGAATACATCGAACGTACAGGATACGACGTTGGCACGAATAAGCGCTCGTAGCCCGAGCAAGCAATGTCAGTAGTACCAGAAGGGACTACCATCGTGCGGCTACAGCATCGAGCCACAGGAGCCAGACCGAGCCAGGCTTGTAAGGGTCATCGGCAGCTGGAGAGGATAGCCACCGTTGCCAAACAAAGCAGACCAAAGCCCACGATCGTCCATTTTCAAGTCGGAGAGATCATATACTCTACGCCCTCGAGAAACATCGGTCTTGGTTTTTTCCTTCTCTCAGAACGCCTGATTTGCACGCCGCAGATGTCACAACCAATTGCAACCCGACGGTAGTACGAAGAGTATGCCCTACCTCTTGCCGGTTCGTTGTATTCCCCTCAGGTACCTTCCAAGGTCGCGGCAGAACCGACAGACGGAAGCCTCGTCATCATCAGCACCACCTCGGGGAGCGACTGCTGCCGCCGCCGCTTCAAAAGGAAATAACTTAGCGAAGCCCCCGGGCAGACGCTTTGCCGAGTATACGCTGGCGAGCCTAGACCGGCCTCATAATCCGGCCGGCGGGAGCAGGGGCGGGGGCTGGGGAAGGACCGGGCATGGCAAGGATTGGCTCTGGGACTATTTGAAAGAGCCTAGACGGCCAGGGCTGGAGGTGAAGGGTAATATGACCCAAGGCGTGACCAATTCTCCGCCCGTGTTTTCGCTGATCTGACAGAGCCCTTTGGTAGCCTCGACGTGGGTTTGTGGGGACGATTTTTGTTCTGCTGCGGGCGTCAACAGGAGGGCCGGACGTTCTATACGTCCGCGTGCTCGGTGGGAGCGCTGAGTTCACAGCGCGTGGAATACACAAAACGCTTTGTGCACATTCATAAGTTTTTTACACTATCCATAGGCGTCATTGCTGGCATTCTGTGGTTCAGTATGTTCCTATTCTAGTCAAGTGTTTTTTACACAAATTTAAATGGTATTTACTTTAGTAAGTAAACGTGTCCCTACTTCGAAAATATATCTGATCCGAATTTCAAATATACTGTGCCTGCTGCTGTTAACAAGGTGACCAGCAGTGGGTGCGTTCTCTGGGAGAAGCGTGCGCTACGCACTCACTTGTGCTATAATGCAAGAGGACGGTGCCCCTCGGAAGCCGCGACAATAGTCATCGGCCAAAAGGCCGGGAACCTTTTTACCCCGGCCTGCAAGCTTTAGTTCCTCCTCGTTTTATTGGACTCCCAAACCAATAATATCCTGAATTGACTGTGATGCTCGAACCAAGCGATAGAAGAGACAAACACATGTATATATATACAGCTTTGCTACTGCTGTGCGAGGCCCATCCGCCCATCCGTTTTCCTCTTGATTTGCTTCGGGTGTTTTTCTCTTGATTTGCTTGGGGTGAGGTACACACTCCGTTGCATGTGAAACAAAACTGCGCGCTTCGTTCACCGCGCCGTGTTTTTTTTCTTCCGCGTTTATCCCACGGTCGCCGGCTCCACAGCAAGTAGTTTACTACGAGGACGAGCTGTGCGTCGTTATCTACGACGGCTTCCCGAAATCCCAGTATCATCTGCTGCTCATCGGTAAGGTAAGGAATGGCTCGACTAGCCCGTCTGCTCCACCCTGGTGCCGACGCTCATTTATGTGTGTGGTGTTAATATTTTTGTTGCTGTTGATCTTGGGTTGGGGTATTTGCTGTTGAGGTTGTGACATGCTCAATAGCTCAGGTTTTCGTCATTGTGAAGTCAGCAGTGGCCTTTCCCCCCGGACTCCTGTAAGTCTCTCGTGCCCAACAACACAGTCGACCGAGACGACGAGGCGTGCTTTTCTCTTACACCCAGGTCTCTCTCGTTACAACTCCCCCCGCCTTCCATTTAGTGGCATTTATTGCTTTCTCAAGAACCTAGGTATCTGTACTACGTTAGTGTAAGGCACCCCGAGAGTGATCTGTTTTAGGTTGGTTGAAAGGCGTATCGGCCCATGGGGGTGCTATCTAGTGAACGAAAGGCTGCGAATTCCTGCACCTGTCGATGCGCTCACCGAAGCCTCGCCCTAGAACATTATTCAATCCTAACGTCAACTTACAAGTTTTCAGCGAGTGACGGACAATTTATTTTCGCTGTTCACAGTCTGGCCTGTGGGGATGGGGGGGCATCCTGGGTACATCCTTAGGTGGTGGTCATCGAGGGACATCCTGGGTGTATTGTGCAGCTGCAGGCGGGCGTCAGCCCGCTGGGTTACCATAGGTGGAAGGGGTTATTTGATGAATGTGATGATCAGGGGGTATCCTGGGTGCATCCCCGGGTTTCCTATGTGGCTATGGATCTGGTTGGTACAACGGATCTGCTCCTGTGGCACGCGCAGCAGTCAGTCGGTGTCAGTCGGTCGGTTTGTTTGTCGGGGTCGACAGTCAGCAGAGGGTGCCGTCTCTCTGCTGGGGTCTGGCCTATCGGGTCTGTCTCCCCGCGGCTGCGGTTGTGACATTTAGTTAACGCCTTTCTCTGTGTCAACTCTATTCGTCGGGTGATCATCTCACTCAGGTGCTAAGTCGGTGCTGGCCCTGGGTGGAGCTAGGTCAGCCGACCCAACCAAATGAATCTGCAGATTTCGCGTGGGGAATAAGTATTGGCTCTCGGGAAATTTTCGAGTACAATTGGGTGTGGGTATCTTACGTCAGGTATCGATCGTGTGCATTCGGTTATCGTGGGTATCGGATATTCTTCATACCTTCGGCTATCTTTTTTCTTCGGTTCTTCAGTTATCGCAGCTGGTGTTGGGTATCTTCTGTGTTCAGGTCTCAGGTGGTGTTAGAGGTGCTGCGTGATCACAGCTCTTCTTGTGGTGGATCCTCAAACACGATGGTGACGCACACCCCTCCCGTTCCTCCCTACCATCCCGTCTCACCCCTTGTTTTGGGTCCGCCGTGGCAAAAAAGGGTACCTCGGTCACGCGACTGACTGACCTTCGCTGGGAACAACTTCCGTCCAAGCGCCGGCTTCATGACACGGCGAAGGCTATAGCGGAGGAGCTACGCCGGCAGGGAGCTGGGCAAGTCAGGTGACGGAGTAGACGCACTCTCGCTTTATCGAAAGTGCACGTGGGGTGCACAGGGCTATGGCTAGAACGTGCTCATTGGCGTTCGCCTGGTTTTGGTAGGGACTAGAGGGAACGCCAGAAAGAGGCAGAGAGAGACAGTGACCTCCGCTGTAGCGATATTTTACACATCGACGAAAGTTCCGGGACCGAGGCAGAACGAGAAGATTTGTCGGCGGTTCTCCGTCGGCGGGGAGCAGCTCGTTGGCCAGGAAACTGTGCTGTTTTGACTAGTCTAAAATAACGCCCAAACGGAAAACGTGTTTGACACCCCATCGCCGCGGCATCCAAGGTGTGTGTTCTTTCGGTGCACTGTACGTACGCATGCACGGACGATTGTGTGACGGCATGCACCAGAGGTCTCTACAAGGCATTGTTGTGTGACTGAGTATAGTGCGCAGTCGGTGTTGCCGTCGGCATTCGGCCTCCGGGGGGGGGTAGAGGTGAGTAAGGTTAGTAGAGCAGACAGGCCGTCGAATGCAACCGGGCCGTGTTGGAAAGGATCAGCGTTGATTCAACGGTATGTTAGGTGCCGGCGCTTTCGTGATTGCCATTGTCGTTTCAATGTAACAAAAAATAGCACCGTTTTTTACTCACACGCAAAACGACATGTATGCCAAGACCGCACTAGGCCGCACCTCCCCGGCTAGGCCACCGAAACGATAGGTTTGTGCTCAACATGCCCGTGTGTACTGACACACGGCCCGTGCTACTGCTGCTTGCTTGCCCAAATGCATCGATACATTTACGTGGCTGTTTATGCGGTTCGCACTCTTGCCACATCACGCCGAGCAGGTGCGGCTATCACGCCATCCCCTCGGTGGAGCCGCTGCACATCCACATCGTCAGCCAGGACTTCGACTCTCCGGATCTGTTCAAGAAATCTCACTGGAACGGCTTCACGACAGGTGTGTAAACAACTTGCGTCACTTCATGAGTCATTCGGGAGGACACTGTACATCAAAGGCAGCACAACCCTCGTAACACTGTTGTCGATTGTGTAGCGAATTGGTGTTCGGTGTTACGTGACGCTCTGGCAGGGGGGGCGGGGTTTGGAGTTACCCTTGGCGAGCGTTTCTCCACCACCATAAGCAGGATAGCGTATGACTCACTAACAAGAACAGCCGTGACTGGCGTGAGGTTCGTCGTCTTGCGAATCATCTCCCAGGAGGGTTCTTGAACGTTGTGCTTAGTCAACCCTTTCACCAGTTTGTGCCACGTGCGAGGCTTGTCGAAAAATCCAAAACAAGGCTATCGAATAGCGGCAGCCACGCGACACATGCTTATATTTTGTTTGTTTCGAGGTAGTTTCGCTGATAACAGTCCTTCTATTGCTGTTGCTGCCGCCTTCCATTCGACGTTGGCTCTGCCGTCAGAGTGTTTCCTGGATTGTTCCTGGGTTGAGACGCAGCTGCAGGAGCGGGAAAGGCTCGTGCTCGACAAGAACAAGTGAGCGTCCGGGAAACTCTGTGCGGCAACAGTGGGCGGTACTGCAGATACCTTGGCATTGACTGGATAAGAATATGGAAGCGGGCACTATGATATACAAGCGCGCTCTACTCGTACTGCTGTCACGTGCGTCGTTTCCCCGCACCTCGTGTGTTGCCACCGCCTACGTACTCTCTCCGCTTAATTGTGGCTTCAAACATCAACTCTGTTATATCCTTCCTTCCTTCCGCGTACGGTTCGCCTTGTGCGCTCGCTTTAACTGCGCCAGGTACACGAGGCTGCAAAAGAAGCCGGTGCAGTGCTTCCGATGCGGATGGGCAGCGAGCGTGGAGTCCCTTAAAAAACACCACCTCGAATGCGCCGCACCGCTGCCTCGGGGTGCAGCGGAGAGACACGGCAAGAACACGTAGGGACAGCGGACGAGACCGTGCAGGATATTACAGTGGGAGAGGGGTGGGAACCAACGGATCAGCCCCCCCCCGTAGTGGTTGGTGGTGGTGGCGATACAGAAGCGTGCGTCTTGCCGGGGAGACAAATAACGGTACAATATATATATATACGAGGGGCGGGGGATCAATCGAGTTTTGTTGTATTTTATTTGAGGCGAGCTATTGTACGATATAGGGTATAACACTTTTTGGCTATTTTGTTTGTGACTAACGGGGCTCCTCAACTGATAAAACTGCCCAACCTCGTTGTTGGTATTTTTGCAAGTATGCGTTGTGGCATACCTAAGTAATGGTGTTTTTTCATTGGGTTATCTGTAGTTTGTGTCCCAAAGCCAGGTTTTGTTTGATGGTAAAGGTAAGAGAGACCCT
This sequence comes from Costaria costata, assembly GCA_036873775.1. Lineage (NCBI taxonomy): Eukaryota > Phaeophyceae > Laminariales > Agaraceae > Costaria > Costaria costata. The sequence goes on from JAYJME010001930.1 coordinate 11,200, forward strand.
CAATTGAGGATTCCCCCCCAAAAAGCATGGAACAACACCCCTACCGTATAGCATGAGGCGTCTCAAAACCGCGTCATTTGGAATACCCATGGATTTTGCTCTATATACGACGGCTGAGGTACACAGTACGAAGCAGTTAACGCTACTATTGTACTGTAGTATAACGTTCCCGCAAGATGGTTTATGGGGGATGTTGGGATGACCACCGAGCGGCGGCAGGTCCGCGACATGCACTTATCGCAGAAATAAACGCCCGGAATAATTATTTTCCTGCTCATATCGTGGTGGACATGGACTCCTTCGGTGGAAGTGACTCTGACGTGGGACCAATCGGGGTAATCGACGCATAACAATGAACCACGGACAAAATTTCGGCTCGCTGTTGCTCGACAGTTTTTTGGCATGATCAGCGGCGGGAAACAGCAACTCAACGTGCTTTGACAATCCACAGACGTTTTGGACAGGTTGAATAATGTCTAGATCGTGAGGGGACACCTCATCAATCGCGGGGCGGCGGGTGCATCGGTCGCGATCATCCGGAATACTTCGACAGATTGCAAAGGGACAGGTTCCGCCGCATGGACTTGCTGAACAGCCATACTGAACATATACACGAGAAGTTAAATCGGGCACCACATTCGATTTTCCCGGGACACGCCTGACAGCGAAGAAGTCGAAGTTGCATGTTTGAAGACCGATGGCCCCCCTGGCTAACATGGTCGGCGTATCGTGCATGCGGTACATACATGTGATACAAGCATTTTGGGTGAGCGATTACACATTGGTGAGCGCTTGATGATCGGTACAGCGTATGACTTGACGCACCCGGAGATACCGTCTCCAGTGAACTATCGTTAATACACAAATGTAATTGCCGGTTTCGGATGATAGAGCTGCCTGTGTCGTTATATAATAGACCTTTCCGGGTGTGTCGCGTGTGGTGTGCGGGGGCCTTGTGGATCCCGCGCTAAGTGCGTTTGCCTGATACAGTTATAAGGAGAGGTTTCCACCGTGCATACGGACGGAAAAATCCTCATTACTTCCAGTCTTCTAGTAATGAGAATTTTGAAACCGAGAGAGCGTTAGCGCTCGAGGGTTCATTTTCACAATCATCTTCCTAGAATCACCCGTACGTACGTATCACACGGAAATGTCGAATAACAAAAATATGTTGAGTGTTACGTTATTTAATTTCGTCTTAAAAAATACACGGTCTGTCCAGGCCAAATATGCACAAAGTCCGAGCGTTTGCGACGCACACTCAATCCATTGTGATGCGCCTGGGGTCGGAAGAACGGGAAAGGTATGAGCGACCTTTTCTCGCCAGTCTCGTGCCAAGCCGTCAAGAGTTCGGCGAGGGAGCTCGAATAGAGTGGTCTGTATTGGCTGGCCCAAGGCCTGCGTGGTGGATGTGTTTTTAAGCTGGGCGTGGCTCACCTTCTTTTGACCAATTTTTTATTTTGTTTTGGAGAAGGCACCAGCAGCTCCCTCAGACCTCGCGAACGAGAGAATTTCAGTGAGCAGGTTCGGGAGGGGCGCTACGGTATTGGTTATGGCTGGCTTGGATCCGGTCGGTGGCTGTGCGGGCACCTTGCGGGTTGCAGGCTGAGCAAGCGAGCGGGCTGCCGTATCGCGCTGGCCGCTTGCCCGTTAACACAAAAAAAATCAAGCAAGGGGGTTTCCATTCAATAACATTGCTTTTTTTAAACGGGATGTTTTCGTTTGTAACGGTCAATTTCTGTTTCGCTCAAGAACGCTACGAGTACTGCTGCTGTACACAACATCACCAGTTGCAAAACACTGCGGCTTGTTGCAGCTGATGCGTTGCTAAGCGTCGAGTTTGTGAAATGTACCAACCGGTAGATATCGTTTTGCATTACGTCGATGAATGTACATTTATGCTCACCGCATTTCGCAGGCATCAGGGACGAGTATATCCAGGCATACAGCAGATTTTGATATTCACCGGTAGAAATTGTTTAGCTTTTAATCGAAAAGATGCGTATTTATGCTTACCGCAGATCACGGGCATCCGGCTTCAGTCTATCCGAGCCTCCCGCAGATATGGACATACTGACCGGTGGATATCGTTATGCATTTCATCCAAAACTCCAGATTTATGCCACCACATTTTGCAGATCCCCGACACGAGCATAAGCAGGTGTACAGCAGATAAGGGATCCTAGAAGGGCGGTCCGTGTGTTGCTGGCCATACCTCCGTCCCAGCCAACCTTGAGGATCGTTGGATCCGAGAAAATCCCCAATGCGCAACCTGGGATGATACCAACCGGTGGATATCGTTTTGCATTAAATCGAAAAATGTGCAGACATAGGTACTGACCGGTGGATATCGTATGCATTTCATCCCAAAATACACATGTGTGCCTACCGCATTTCGCAGATCCCCGACACGGGCATAAGCAGGTCTATAGCAGATAAGTATCCTAGAAGGGTGACCCGTGTGTGGCTGGCCATACACCCGCCCCAGCCAGCCTTGAGGATCGTTGGGTCCGGGAAAATGCCCAATGCGCAACCTGGGTTGCATGAATGAACCATGAAAATGTACCAACCGGTAGATATCGTTTTGCATTAAATCCAAAAATGTGCAGATGATATAGGTACTGACCGGTGGATATCGTATGCATTTAATCCCAAAATACACATTTGTGCCTACCGCATTTCGCAGATCCCCGACACGGGCATAATAAGCAGGTCTATAGCAGATAAGTATCCTAGAAGGGCGACCCGTATGTGGCTGGCCATACCCCCGCCCCAGCCAGCCTTGAGGATCGTTGGGTCCGGGAAAATGCCCAATGCGCAACCTGGGTTGCACGAATGAACCATGAAAATGTACCAACCGGCAGATATCGTTTTGCATTAAATCGAAAAAAGTAAAGATATAGATACTGACCGGTGGAAATCGTTATGCATTTAATCCCAAAACCCAGATTTGTGCCTACCGCATTTCGTAGATCCCCGACGCAAGCGTAAGCAGGACTACAGCAGATAAGTATCCTAGAAGGGCAGCCCGCGTGTGGCGCTGCCAAACCTCCGCCCCAGCCAGCATCGAGGATCGTTGGGTCCGGGAAAATGCCCAATGCGCACCCTGGGTTACACGAATAAACTCTGCAAAATGTACCAACCGGTAGATATCGTTTTGCATTAAATCGAAAAAAGTACAGATGTAGGTACTAATCGGTGGATATCGTTATGCATTTAACACGAAATTCTTCGACTTCGGGATAAAGAATAAGTGCGGGATGAAAATCTGACCGTTTCACCAAATAATTCGTTTAAGAGTTCTCGTGATATAATACAAACCGGCCGACACCGAGCAACTCAGCCAAAATACGTCGCACACAAGCATTCACGATGCAAGCGATCGAAGGCGCGTGTGAGCGTCCAAGTGGATGCGCGCGTAGCCCTCGCTAGTGGGAAGCACCGGGCCTTTACCTAGGAATGTCGCTGTCTATCTATGGATAATTTGGAAGTCATGGTCTCTGTTCGCCTGGGTGCTCAGAGAATACAACGTATCTCGCAGCATGTATCTCGAATCTCGCAGCAAAATCTCTCCAAAGGTATCATACCACCACCACTACAGACAGAACACGTACGTACAGCAAGCAGCAGTGTAGCAGAAGGTTTCGTTTCTCCGCCTCCTCCCTCTATTCTGCTGTGAAATACGTCATGAAGGCCCACGCGACGCAGATA
>JAYJME010001931.1:0-14910 GCA_036873775.1 Costaria costata
TTACGCCCCAGAGTACCTCCAGCGCTCTGATTTTGTCGTTGGCCCCCTTGGCCTCTTCCTCCCTTTTTCGCCTCTCCTCTTCGGCCTTCCTTTTTGCCTCTCGGTCAGCTTCGCGCTCGTACGGCTGCACAGTCATTTCCTTTTCCACCTACCAGAATCATTAAATTTTATAAGAAAAACAATTAGCAATTAGTGAGTTATCCGAAAACAATGACACAGTCGCGTAATCGAGTGTCACAACGTTCTCCACGCAACGAGAGTCAAAATAAAAGATAACATCATCAAGACCTACTGTAGAATGCAGACCTAAACCGAAAAGCTACACTGGCAACCTATCACACGCGTACTTGGTATCATACGATATCATAGGCGGTTCGGAGATGAGCATATTGTCTTTATCGCGACTTTCAAGCATGGACTATTGTAAACATAGCACAATCCCACTATCACTAGGTCTAGTTATCATGTTTCTTCCCCTTTCACCCGAGTTTGTCTCACTTTACGTATACTGGTATATTGGAAAGATAGCGCCGCCTCAGTTCTGGCCTACGGTAACAGCTTTATACACACGTCGGAATTAATATTAGACTACGTGCAGTAGTCTACTACGTGCAGTAGTCTAGTCCAATAGCTTTTGCTTGTCTTCACTATTGGTGGTCTTGTACTTGCTTGTCTTCACTATTGGTGGTCTTGTACTTGGTACGCCTGACTTGGAAATATAGCACCATCCCACTATAGGTCTAGACTAATGTAGTCTTAATAGTTTTACTTGTTTTGAGTGGAGTGTGTCTCACATTGAACACTTCTTCGGGCTGTTCGGCATCCAGCCATTTAGGCTTGAAGAAGCTTTCGTCCGAGCCCATGTCTAGCAGAATCTCCTGGATGCGGTTGTTCTTCTCCTCCACCTATAGACATAACGGTAGTAAATGATATGATATGATATTATGTGATATTATATGATATGGTATGATATTATATGGTATGATATGATATAATATGATATGATATGATATGATATGATATGATATGATATGATATGATATGATATGATATGATATGACATTACGCAGAAAAATGTCATATCATATCATATCATGCTTCGTATCATATCATATCATATCACATCATATCATATCATCACACCTAGTATTTCTGCGGTTCCTCACTCGAGTTTCTCTATCATATACATGACCCAACAACAGACTTTAGAAAAAAATAAGTTGAAATCTAAGCCCGATACACAATTCGAGATATGGGCTACGTATCCAACGAAAAATATTGAAACATACATACAGCATATCGTCGCCTACGGAACAATTACATACGAGTAATCCACACCACTATTAGATATAATATGCACCCTAACCACTGCGAGCTGTACGCTGACTGATAGCTCAATGGTTATGGTGCACACCTGGTATCTAATGAAAGCACAACCAACCCGGGGTTCGAGTTTCCCTGTCGTCCTTTCCCCCATTTTCTAAAACACAACCAACCCGGGGTTCGAATTTCCCTGTCGTCCTTTCCCCCATTTTCTTTTGTTTGATGGGAAGTTACGGAAGTAGGCACATGAAAGTCTTGGTGCACACTTCCAGAGAAGAAGCAAGATAATCTCGCCTGTACACAGGACAGTGCTGCCTAAAGGGGTTGCAACTCTTGAGTAAATTCAGAGGTACCGGTACAGCCTTAACCGCAGGCGGATCCCGGATTGTAATTTTATTAGATATGCACCATACGAAACCACTGGGCTACGAGTATCAGTCAGCTGCTGACTGATAGCTCAGTGGTTATGTTGCACATCTAACACACACTAACCCAACACATCCAATCCCCTCATATCGGGTAAATTATTAGTTGTGCAATACCGTCGGTGATAAATGTGTCGGCTCAAAGGTGCAGCGCTTACCGTTGCACATCTCGGTAGTACTCCCTTGCTGGTTCTTCGTGGCCATGTGGTGCGCTCGTTCGTTTCAAAATTGCAGCGGAGATCCATATACCATGCACTTGGTTGTCGTTCATCCGGAGAAACGGCAGTGAGGGTCGATATGGCTTCTCCTGTATGTCGGTCATCGAAACGTGCGGAATCGCGCGCGGTTGTATCGTGTGGAGAACGAACAGTCGGAATTAGAGCGTCCTTGAGTGCTCGCCGTGATACCCTAACGGTAATAACCTCACGGTAATAACCACACGGTAATAGCCACATGCGGATAACCTCACGGTGACAGCCTCACGACCACAACCACACGGTGATGACCTCGCGGTAATAACATCCACGGTAAATAACCTGACAGCAATAACCCGCTAATTTCAGCGATGCACTCATTGATTGACGATGTGTGTGTGTTTTCTTCACACTGAACCGTCCTTTCTACCCAATGGTATCATCATCAGCACGCTCTGTGCCCGTCCTGATTGTTCGTCCTAAGGATGGTTGTGTAATATTGGTATTTTTTGCATCCGACTATATGAACGAAGAGCTTCAACGTTGATCACGCACAAACATTCCCAGTGACAAATAAGAAGAAAATCACGGCAAACAAAAAAACGGAAACCTATGCACAGAGTTTAACCCCCTTCTTGTGTGCCTCTTATATACTTTCTACTGGTATACTGGTAATTACTTGTCCGCGTCGACAGGGATGGCAAACTTCGGCTACAACAGCCGAGACGCTGCAAGCGGGGTGGACTACGGCGAGCGATTCCAGCCCAATCACGGGGGGACCGGCGCCGGCGGTGGCTCGGCGCGCCACAACGTTTCGTCGTCTATGTTTGGGAACACCACCCCAAGTAAAACCAGCCTTGTTGGATGAAACATGCCAAGGGCGTGCGTTTACTTACAGCAGGGTACGTACGTATATCCTCTGGGGTACCTGGGTGTCAACCTGGCTATGTCATCCTGGTGGTTTTAATCACACTCGGGTAGGCATGTACCCGGGTGATGCCCCCAGAGTAACTACCCTACCTCCTAAACACACCTTTTTTGCAACATTTCACGAATTCAGGTAGATCAAGACCTAGATCATCGAGATCATCTAGATCTTATCGTATTTTTGGCGGCATAAAATGTTGTGCAAGGTCGGCATCATCCGTAGAGACCACAGCTGACAAAAATGCGCGCAAGAGCCGTGCCAGGCAGTCCCCACCCGGAAAACACGATCTACAGTAGTAGATGCAGATCATGTCGTACGCATCAGGGATCTATCTTTCCCAATTTTATCTACTACTGTACGTCACGAAATGGAAAGCTGGCATATACGTACCCGATGTGTGAAAAGGGTTTATTTTGTGGTGTGACGGTCGGTTTGACTTCGTTTATTGGCAGCGTTCGTGGTTCGGCTCCATCGAAGTTTTTTTTTTCTCTGTGTGCTGCGAGCACCGGAAGGGCTGTTTGTTCTTTCTACACACCGGCACCGGCTTAACTAACCCATTTAGAACGGCACCCACGCTTTTTGGTGGAAACATACTTGGGATTAGTGTGCGGTATGTTATGCGGTATTAGTAGTACGAGAAGCCACGTGTTTTTGGGACAAAATGTTTGGGTTTGGTGTGCATTACGTTTTGTGGTACATAGTTAGGACTGTACCGACGTGTTTCGGGACAACCTATTTGGAGCTAGAGTGTGGTAAAATTGTTTGCAGTACTGTAGCTAGTATTATAATTAGGGCCGCGCCCACGTTATTGGGGGACAAGCTACGTACCACTTGGAAATAGTATGGGGCGTTTTGCGGCAGTTCGAACGGCGCTAACGTTTTTCGGGGAAAAAATACTTGAAGTTAGTGAGGGATACATTTTGCAGTCAGCCGTAACGCCGTACAGCAGCACCAGCTCGTTCTTCCAACGGTAGAAGCGGCGCGTTGGCTTTGGAGAGGCAACACCGTCATTTGCCCACTTAACATCGCTGTATTTTTTCGGGTATGGGTTGCTGGTGTGTTTTCTCCACATGAATTCTACGCAGCGACATCAGTACATCCAGTCCCCGTCCTGATTCTTCATGATTGTTATTATTTTATTTGCCATCTGGCAATGTATAGCGCTTGTTCCAATCATACCTCCTGTAAGAAATATACACAGTATGTGGGCACAGACTGCAGTGAGACAGAGAAAACCATACTGCGTGATGTACCGAAAATATGGCGATGTTAGACACAAGCAGCATTGGTACGCTTCACCGCTCCAACCTTCATGAGTTTTCGCTTTCTTGTTCTTGACGGCCAAGGGCCTGTCAAGAACGTCCGTCGCTGTTTGTTCAAAAGTCCCGACTCCGAATGTCTGACCACCTTGCGGTCAGATGAACTTCTTTATACTTCGTATTCGTTGCATTATATGATAAGGCAAGAGAGAGCTCGCAGCAGATCTCACAGCAGAGTGTGCCTTGATTCCTTCAAGAGTTCATCCTAACGCGTGCGAATACTTTGACAAACCTCTACAACATGAAATCTTCAATGCTAGGACGTTCCAAACGAACACCCTCCCTAGTTCTTCACAGCGGTGACGAGACCGAAAATGCATTCAAGACGAGCCAGGACGTAAGAAAAACCAACGACAGCCCCGAAGGGGGAAACCCGGACACCGGGCAACCCCCCCCTGCGCAACGCATGGTCTCCAACCCAACGCAATAGAAACAACGGCCGCATTCCAGACGACGACTATGGCCATGAAATAAACTGCCAAGTGGTGCCCTACTCATCTATGCCCCTCAAAGTAGCGTGGGGCGGTGACCTGACAAATTATTCCACGCGTATGTCAAACATGATACTTATCGCTGAACGCCCATAACCCTACTTACCCCCCAACGTCAGATTCAACAGGAACCTCCGGTGACATTTGAAAGAGGTCCCATCAAGGGATTCTTCAGAATATCCACATGCTGCTCCTCCGAAGCTACAATCTGAATACCTATCTTCTGGGAACGATGTAGTTCCCCAACGAAACAGAAGCGCACGTCGATGTGTTTACTCCGAGCCGGATTAAGAGGGTTCTTAGCCAACGTTGCGCCCCCTTGGGTATCATCAAAAACCCAAACACACGATCCGCTTAGCTCTGGGCAAATAAACGGCTTTATTGTGCCCGTAAACAAAGCCTCCTTCACCCCTCCACCTAAGGCGGCGTACTCTGCCTCTGTTGTAGGCAGCCTAACACTGCCGTTGACAACCATACGAAAATAATACCGTACTCTACCGCTGCTTCTACCAGTAACCCGGCCCACTACCGTCCGCTCGGCTTTAGACAAAAGCCAGACGAACATGTCACCACACCCACCGGGTAGTTTCATCTATTATTCGTGATCAAGTTTCGCGCGAACAAGAGCTTGTGCTACGTCTAAATTAAATATCTTCAGGCCATTCTCATTTGCCACAGCCGCCAGGATTTTCACGGATGCCGACGAGAGAGAGCATGTTCCAGTCATTTTGTGACAATCAATTTCGATCTTCATGGTCTCGTGCCACGCCGCTTTGTACTTCGAACGCTCAACATCTGCTACGGACTGCGGGGGTGGTTCTACGTCTGCTGGGAAACCACTCGGCGTGCACACGCTCAACTCCGCTTTTTTCTCCGCATGTCCTTCAGCCATCATGGCCAGTGCTTTCTCCACGATCCAGGATGTACTCTTCAGGATACTCCCAGATTGCGCCCACTCATATGCTGCAGCAAGAAATGCATCCGCGATCCCAGGGTTCATCCTATACTGACCAGCAGCAGAATTACGCCCCATGCATTGGCTCTGACCCTGGGTCCGGCCCCGTACTGTCGTGGGAGGCCGTCCCCAGTTACTAAGCTCGTGCGCTTCCCTCCCCGACAGGACCGCGCGGATGTCCTGACCCCCCCCCTGGTCGGTGTCGGGAGTTGATGCTGCACTGAGGTCGCTGTCGGCCCTCCCAGCTGGGATTGAGGGGGCGTCAACTGTACCCCCTTGAGACGAACCGGTCGTCTAGGTTTCGACCCTCCCTGCCGGCGCCGAGTAGGCGTCCGCCGCGCTCCCTTGAGACACCCCGATCAACTCCATTGCCTCGCCGCCGGCATCACTGACAGCAGGCGCCTATTGTGCGCGCTAATTCAAGAACGCGCCCAAACCAACCCCCCGCGACAAGTCGAGGACGTTAACAGCCACATCGTCGATCGGCTCATCTGCCACCCCCCTCCCCACCGCGGTCCGACGTGCTCTCGTCATCCGCGACGGACGCCCCCTCATCCGTAGACAAAGAGCAATTCGTCTACGCATTTGTGGAGGGTAAGAGCAACACGCGTTGCCAGGTGACATGTCGCGTGATTAGCATAGTACGGTGCCCCGTCAACACTCGTACACAATCTCGGGGGTAGTTAGATGCAGGACCAAGGCAAATGCACTTTTGCGCTTTCGCCTGCGATATATTCTTCCTCTTCACCTTGCAGTAGCCAGGCTTGAGGAAAGGGAGAAGCACTACGGGGGGGTGGCACATCTCATGCGGCGACTTACTCTCTGGGTTGCCTGTGGTCGCTGTGCGGTTCAGAGCGTCGCACGCCCAGTGGGACGCTTCAGCTCACAACGACGCAGTTGAAGGCAAGTTTGCGCTGCGAACAAGTTCGAAGGCCTGGGTCCGGCCCGTCATTGCGGCCATCTCAATAAAACCTAGAGCGCGCTCTGCCATCCCATTGAGTTTGGGACTGTCGGCCGTTGTTAATTCCTGCATGATACCTCGCGATCTGCACAGGGCGCCAACCCCCCCCCCCCCGCGGAATTCACCACCACCATCTGATCGAACAACTAACACGTTGGAAGAGAAATCGTCCGCGCGAGAATCCACGATAAACTGTTTGAACAATTCCGCGGTGTCCGACTTGTGGCGCAGAATATACACCCACTTATACCGTAAAGAACTGTCGCGCACAATGAGAGTGCACCGTTTCCTTCCGATAGATTCTACCACCTTTGGGCTGCTTAGATCCACAAGCCCCGTCCCGCGTGTGAGTGGACTGCTTGATATCTTTTGGAAGGCCCTTTGCTGTGTCGCACCCCCGGCACTTCTACAGTTCCCCCTCGAGTGTAGTTCCTTGCTGCCCCACAGTCTTCCGGAGTAAACCTTGTGAGAGTGTCCAGCAGCGCAATTGAAGTCGTTGGTGTTAATCGTCGTTGATGTTAATCGCAGACGTTTTGGGCGCTTGCCCCGGGGCGAGTACAGCGCAGGCATTTTACCCACTACGTTTGTCGACCTTGTAGCAGTAAAGGCTGTACAGGGTCCCAATCAACGAAAATACGATCGAGTGCTCTGACTTCAGTCTGACAATGACCCCCGTGGGGTATCCATTGAAAACGTGGCCGTTCTTGATGAGAGTGGGTAGCGAAAACAAGTGGTAGGGGGGGTCCGGCACGTCCGCAACTTTAATCAGCAACAAGCCCTCCGGATCATTTCTGGACCGAAAGACAGGGCTGATATCAACCTATCCCTCAATTGAGCGACTTTTACCGTCGGCGATGCGCAGTTTATTAAATCTACATTTTATGTAGTGTGTCATGCAGTCTGCCGAGGGCGTCATGTGGGTAGAAGCCCCTCTATTGCATAATCAGGCCTCATCTCCTACCTGCCAGGCTGACTCCCCTTCCCCCATTCCGCTTCCAACACCACCCCACTTGCCTGTCTCTTCGGCCTTGAAAACTGAAGCGTGGACCGTACCACCATCCCCCGCTCCAACCTCGCTCGTCACCGCCAGCACATCAGCTTCCTTCGCTGTGGGACAGACATCGGCAGTGTGCCCTTTTACGTTAAATCTGCCGCACGACGAAAATATGGCCCTGCTTGCTACACCTGTAACATCCCCTCCTGGGGTTATTTCCTTCGGCGGCTTTGGTGCTGCTGCCAGCGCCACCGGCAGCCGCGGCTGAGGCACCACCGCCCTGGCTGGTGCCTCTACCACCTTCTCTGTGATTTCCACCTCGTCCGCCTCCACCTTTCTCGCGGCCTCCACCTCTGCCGCGGCCTCCACCGGCAGCGTCGCCAGTATACATCGCATGACCGGACGTATTCGACCCCTTATTCCTACTTCCAGAGAATTGGTGATGTCGCTCTCGAATAGCCTTGATGATGCCACCGCGGCCGAGGTTGTCGTGAGATACCAGGTTCCTTGCCTCCACGTTGTAGTAGGTAGGCAGAGCATCGACGAAGGTGGTGTACAGCATGTGATCATCAAGTGTGGTGCCTGCTGTACGCATCTCCACGGCAAGATCCTCTATCCTACCCATCTCTGCAAGCGGGTTGCTGCCCGGCGCTCTCTTAAAGCTGTTCAGGCATCGGGAGAGGCCAAACTTGGCCCCCGCGGTTTGAGGGCTGCATCACGCGATGAAAGCGTCCCACGCTCCCCTCGGCAAAGTACACCAAGGCAGTATGCTTTTGTCGCTCTTGCTCTTGAGAGCCGTCGACAGGAAACTCCATGCCAGTGTATGTCTCTGCACACTGTCAGGGCTAAACCCCCTGATCACGAGTACCTCATTCTCGGTGTCCAACTCCTCTACGGGAATGTACATCGGCGGTTCCGAGAAAACATTTCTTAAGAAGCCTATTATTTTCGCATGAATCCTAGCGTCTCTGGTCCATGGGATAAAATCGGAACTCTGCTCACTAAAAGTCGATCCAAGTGCATGCTCAAAAGCTATTTATCGAGAAGCAGGTTGGCCAAAACCACCAACACACTCACCGCTGGGGAATGCACCTATCTCCAGCCCCCACTGATTGGTCAGACTGAACACTTGGTGGACCAACCTCAACGGGAACAGCAGCTTTTCCGCGTCCCGTTGCTCCAAAATTCGACGATTCGCTATTATCACGCAAACTCGTCTCTCTTCCTGCACGAGTATCACGTACGACCCCTCTCCACCGGGTCCTGAAGTGAGCCGTACAGCAGCAGCAGCAGCAGCAGCGATGTTGCCCTCAACACCGGTAGTCTCTCGAACAGCATTGGGGCTTGCTCCTCTTGGGCTTTCCCCTACAGCAGCGCCACCCTCGGCGCTGCCGGGCTCCGATCAGCCATTGCTCCTCATGAAGTCGACCATCATGCTCCTCATGGTTTCCAGCGTAGCAGCTTGGGTTTCTGTTAGAAGGTGCATCTCGCGTCTCAGCTGCACCACATCCGAAGCCTCGTGCTCCTCATGAACAGATCGTTTTGAAGATATCCGTCCTCTCTGGTACCCGACTGCGAACTTTATCCACTAGTGTGTTCATAACTCCCAAGTCCGGGTGCTCGACCGCCGTTCAGTTGGATGGGTTTATATATACTCGTCGTATGAGAAGACAAAGAAAGAGAGATCTCACAGCAGAGTGGGCCTTCGTGCCTTCAATAATTCGTCACAGCCCCTGCGAATATTTTGGCAAATCTCTACAGCATGAAGCCGTCATTGCTGGAACGATCCAAACGAACCGGGTGCTATTGCGGGGGGCCTATTCGGGACACACGATGGACCCAAAAAGCCCTATACGCCCCTATTTTTGCACACCATATACCTCTCCCCGAAACCGAAAACTAATTAATGTCTTGAAATAGTATGATTGATTGTATCTCCCCCCCTCGCCCAAAAACCAAAACAATAAACAATAATCAACGTAGGCTACAATCCTTTCCTCGAAATCAAAAACCAATTAATTATATATATATTACGCCATCTATTGTCAACTTGAAAACCGTACGAGTTCTCGCGCCACCGATGTTATTTACCGTTGAACTTCGGCGACAATGCAAACCACACAATTTTTTCCAAGCTGCTGGAAAGCATAGGTACGACAAACAATAGGTATATACGAAGTATTTTGTTTACAGCGTGGCCAGTTTATTGTGGTCGACAATGGCCATTGACAAAGCCTATTGTGGTCGACAATGGCCATTGACAAGCACGTTTTCGGGGGCATTGTATAGCAGCAATAATCTATCTCTTATACGTACAGGGTGTAGCCGATCAGGTGTTACGAACACAGAGTACCAACCACAACACAGCCGATAATGCAACGCACTTAACCCCCATGATGTCATTGCCTTGTTGAGGCATACTTCAACGTTGAAGCACCCCCTCACGCTACACTCGTACCATGCACCCATCATTGCTGCTCATCCCGATATATCATGAACTAATTTCATACTGATGTTATCACAATGGAAAATAAAGATGCCCAACATCCAAACAAATAACTCGTGCATACTTAGTTTTAGTATGGGACAAAAAACTCGAGTTAAGAAACGGAAAGCTGAGAACTTTCGGCACAGGGTGGTTTTACTTTTGTGGTCCAATATATATTCAAAGTTTAGTTAATATAAGACAAAGTAAGGGTAATAAATCAAATTTAATTCCGAAAAACAAAAGCAATCGAAAATAAAGGTCCTGATTTCTATGGTTCCCCATAATAACAAATGGCGACCAAGGATTTTCCACCAAAAAAACACTACAACATAAAAAATGACCCATCAGAAAACTGCGGGCGCGAAATATCTTTCTCTACCAGGTATATCTTTCTCTCTAATAGACAGTTTGCTGTCAGCGAGCGGATCCGCGGTGCCGGCCGTTGCAGCGGAGGCGGGGGCACGCCCCAGCGAAGAAACTACGCGGGAATGCGGTCGACGATGAGAAAGACCTGCGAAATAAAAAGTGTCAGCGGCGCCTGGTTCCTAGGAGTTTACACGTAAGTTTTCCGTCTCGGGGAAAAAAAACCCGACTAAGGAAATCCGGTCCGAAATACTACTAGGAATTTTGAGGACCCCTATTTTTGAGGAGCCCCTATCGAGTGATCACTCCCCATGACGAATCCTCTCAATAATTTCTGTCGGTATCCACCGTCACGGTGCTTGCACACACACGACGCATTATGCGCCCCCACACAAACATCGCCTCGGTTATGCTCTCAGCTCTTGGCGTGCCCTGTGGCCTTCAAACCGAATGTCGTCTGTGCCTGCCGTCGTCGCCGTCGTCCGTCCTTGGCATTCTGACAGTTTTTGTCTGCCGCCTCCGACTACCCACCTGATATTCTGCCGTTTCGTTATAATTCCAGTACATTTTCGACGAGTTTTCGTCGGATCGTAGGTATCCACCCTCGAGGTGCTTGCATACACACACGAATCGTGTACACATAATAGCACCGCGTATCCTCGCCATGGTAACCTGTGTTTTGATGTACCCCGTAAGGGGTCTGGCTGCGTTCCTCACTTTGGTTGCTTTCCGGGCTTTGGTCGCCTGTGTATTGAGTATAGGAATAGGAATCCCACACCATGCAAACATCAACGATGGCAAGCCCTCTCGGCGCGTCCAGAGGACTTTCTATTCTTCGCCAGTTGCTAGGAATGCTGGCGATGCAGGCGAAGGCCCACCGCAGCGATTGCGAACCTCTGTCTTCTTCGCGGCGCCAAGGTCGTAGTCCCTACCCACCTGATATCGCGTCGAGCCGAACGTGAAGAACACATCAACGCAACGCGGCCGTACAACAGCAACGCCGAAGTCAAATGGAAAGTTGCCGAGGAGGCCAATTCGAGCAAGGTGTTGTGTCTGTCAAGAGTATTGGTACGATGGCTGTGTACGTACTCGTATCGTAGGTGGTATAATATGTAGTGGTACAGTAGTACGAGCTGGTTCCAGCGACAGCCGGGATTTTCCGGCTTGAAACGTTTGCGTCATGATAGAAGATCATTGGAAGCCTAAAATTGGCAGCGTTGCTCTTCGTGACCATACGGAAAAACGCCACATCGACCTTTTCTGAAAACAATATGTTTGCTGAAGGAGAAACACATTAATGTTGTTTGGGATTTTACCCCAACTTTGACCCAAACTTACGGAAGAAAACAAAAAAAGGCCAAAGTGACGTGTTTTCGTACGGTCATGAAGAACACCCTGCTGAAGCTCGATGTCTAACTCTTCTTCATTCCTCCAGCAAAAGTGATTTCCGTGAAAGTATATAGTCAGGTTTCCAAACAGCTCAACGCATTGTCCTAGTACCTTGGCAGGCGTTTCTCAAGGCAGCCTTGCGCAGCTCGCAGAACAAAACAAGTGTCACGGAAGCCTTCCCCTTCTAGCGACGGCCATGTCAACGCGCCTGGCGTCGAGTTATTCGACGTATTGACCGATTTGTGCCCTAAATGTTAAGTATATGGATTTTACCATAGACCGCTTAAATCCCTATGCAACAACGCCTCCCCAAGTAATACGAATACTTCCCATATCTCACGAACTACAGGTTGCATGCCAAAATCAGCTTCACCAATGCGTTCCCCATGTTGACGCGGTCACGTGGATATGCTGTGGATTGCGATTATCAGGGTACAGTACGTTTTGTTGTATTGCCCGCAGGTGGAACTATACGTGTGCCGGTGGAACCAGCTCGTAGCAAAAGCAGCAAATGCAACCACGGCTGCATCGGTCGGCCACGGCTCGGCTGAAGAAGCGTGCTGACGAAGCGGCCGAGAGAAGATACGCCTGTTCGATGACAGTAGGTTGTTCTATGTACTGGGGCAGGAAGCATAACCCGCTAAACTTTGTTACTTCATGTCCGCACCGTGCGGTGCAAAGGATGCTTCCTGGCGAAGCGTTCTGCATTCGTGCGTGCGGTGCGTAAATTTCTCATCAACAAGCTGCGCCTCCCCCAAAATACTCCAGCACCACCGCCACGGCCTGCACCGGCAAGCCGTCGAGCACGGAGTAAACTATGTTCGCGTTGCGTATGTATTCTTTGCTGCTACTTGGCCTGCATCTGGCTTTTTTGTTCTTTGGTCTACCTTTTCATTCTCGAGGCAAATACGTTCAACGGGGGGATTGCACTTCGGCTTTCATGCCATTCGTCATTATCATTAGCCTTTGCCGAAGGTCAACATCTACTGTATGCCTGGTATTGTTTGCGTCGTGATTTTCTGTGGTCATTCACGACCTTTGACTTCATACAACCGTATCTATTTCTTTTTCGGTTCTCCAACGAACGCTTCGCGTTATAATCCCCGTGCTTCAGTTGCATGCGCTCGAGCATGCCAATGGTCGTGTTGCGTAAGTGTTTGTTTCGTCTACATGGGCCGCACTTGGGGTTGTTGTTTACCACTGAGTACACTTATTTTTCAAGCGCGGTTCTACGCGGTTCTACTCGTTTCATGGCAAGGACTTCGTTTTGGCCTTCTTGCATTTCTTCGCGCCCTTTGGGTTTTGCCGAGGAACCTCATCAGCTGTAAATGCGTTTTCAGTGTGTGCTGTTGTTCGGGGGATCTTCACATGCTTGGACACAATTAGTCTGCATGAACCACATGTTTTTTTCCATTCTTCAACGAACGCACCACGTTAAGAGCCATGCTCACGCGAAATGCTCTCGAGCATTCATCATGTTTTGTATGTTACTTCTTTCGCGTGCGCACGTTGCCAGCCCTGCCTACGTATCACTTGTTCCGCTACCAGCTTTCACTAGCATTGTGCCTACTTTAATCATTTTTCCGTTTGAATCCAATATCCTTTTGTATGTTTTGTTATAATACACTTCTTGTACTGCGACGGACAGGATGTACGCATCTATCGTAGATCGCGAGACACGCATGAACGGATGGATCCGTCAGGTATGAAAGAGCCTGCCGGTCTAGATCTCAGGGCAAGCGGTCCCCCGTCCATGGCAGGGTTGACCGGTTTTTCGGGTTATAATCTAGTCGGATGTTCCGCCGTAGTCGACCCGATTGGGTAAGGTCGTGGCCCATGGCCCGATCCCCTACGGTGTCATATTATTAGTCGTCGAAAGCTCTCCTTGCTTCAATCTGGAGAAGAGAAGCGCTCGGCCTCAGGTTGGCCGTAACAACTGCTGCCCGCGACCAACGCTCCGAGACCTCTGGAAGACGACATCTTCGTGATCTCACCAGCTCTCGGTCTAGTCTAGGTCTAACAGGGGTGTGTGTTTATAAACATGTTACAAATAATTCAGCTGTGAGTGCGACCGATTGACTGGTTGAAACTCAACTTTGCGAAGCTGTGTGATGCGTCAAACGCGCTCATCGGGTGCGCGTGCTCTATATTTCGTTTGTAACATGGTGTTCGTGAGTTAGAAGCTACAATGTAGTAGTTGCTACTCAAGTTCCACAGGCGTTATGATAGACCGTTCGCGTGTGTTGTACATTCATTCACCGTGTTGGATATAGGTCGGTGATTCCCCTGGATGCTACTTGTAGGGATCTCCTTTGGACGTTTTCTGAGCTTTTGGGGGGGCAGGTTTTTGGGGTTGATCCTTTTGTTTCCGCCCTGCCAATCCCCCTCCGCTCATGGCCGGAGATAATCAGGGTAATGCGACTGCATACACTCCTCCTCGATCGTACTTGAGTTTTCTGTGTTACTTTCTTGTTTCGTCCTGCCGATCCCCCCCCGCTAATACGTAGCCGAGGGTGGCCTTGATTTTCTGTAGACCTGCAAGTCGGCAGAACGTCACAACCAATAACTATTCGGTAGGTGCCGTGAGCCAACTAACAGCCTCTAGTCGGCAAGTCGGCTGGCGAAGCCAGCTGATGGCCAGCCGTCTTGCCGACTTAAGACGGCACCTCCGGGAAGAGACTAACTATTTGCCCGCCTAATAACTAGTTGGTGACTTAAGTCGTGCTGACTCACAGCTCTAGTAACCTGGCTGCTCATACTAATGCAGCAACAGGACTGTGAGTTTTCCTTGGTCTACCTTTCCTGTGGAAAGTTTTCACCTCGCCCCCCTGGTTGGGAACGTAGCGGTACATAGCGTGTACATAGCGTGTGTTTTTCGTTTTCGTCGACACATTCTCCCCCCCCCCCTCCCGTTGGGAGGTTGGGTTGGCGTCGGCTGGCAACGACGCTGTAAAACACGCCCCCTCCGTATGTATATATATAATAGTTGGCCTCGGTTGGCACCGACGCCGTAAAACATTATATATATATATATTGGGGTTAGCGTCGGTTGGCAACGAGGCTGTAAAACATGCCAATCA